>JACTOM010000909.1:1697794-1787070 GCA_015832385.1 Elymnias hypermnestra | reverse complement strand
CGATATTGAGTTTTCTATTAAGATTTTCTCAATATTTGCCCGAAGTTGGGAAGTTGGCGGTGTGATTCACCCCCGTGCCTCGGAGAGCACGTTAAGCCGTCGGTCCTGCGCCTGATCTCTCTCTCCGGTCGTGTCGGATTGCCGTCATGTCGGACTATGAGAGTGAAGGAATAGAGAGTGCACTTGTGTACTATGCCTGCCAATCCGCAGTGGAGCAGCGTGGTGGGTCTATGCTCTAAAAACCCCTCACATGAGCGAGGAGGCCTGTGCCCAGCAGTGGGACGTTAATGGGCTGCTACTTACTTACTTACCAGTAGTTACTACACTTTCTCTCTTAAAACAAAGATCAAGAAAGTCTCTACGACTGGATAGTGGGAGAGTGTTGTATAATTTAAGAAGATCAGTGTAGCTATTTGCTTTATTTAATTTGTTATCTATGTATCCTAAGTGACGCAAAAACTTCTTTTGGACTCTCTCAATTCTGTTCTTATGTATTTGATAATAGGGATTCCATACTACAGCACAGTATTCAACTTAAAGTTACAGTTAAAGTCTCAAGAGTTTCGTATAGTGGCTTCAAATATAATATTCAAATATAATATAAACAAATGCGTTAGATAACTGGTCAAAATATAGAAAACATCATTTCTAATAAGCATACTCTAGTAGTAGACAATAAAGGCAATTCTGCGTTCAAATATGAATACTCGACAACTTTGTGTTAATTCATTATAATTAAATAATCACAGAATGTAGAAACTAACTGTTTAGTGTTGTTATATAAAACACTTAATGAAAAAATGTTCGGTAGGTGTTAATACAATTCTATAACAACTGCTGGGAAGCGGTGAAAGTGCCTTTGACGTAATCTTTAGCGATATTACGAAAGCGACTCAGGGTTTGTACTCTAAGGAAGCAATTCAACAATGTAGATATAATCCCGCTGATATGTATTTAAATTGAACTATGCCTATTTGATTATGTTAGAGGCTGTACCTCGTATAGCAAAACCAATTTGAAACTCATGCGGAGTTCTTTGTTATAAAGAGACATTTGTATTTTTTTATGTATGTATGTTTAAAAGGTTCTCACACAAAAACTACTGGACCAATTTTCATAATATAGTCTACATTAGAAGGCTGTGTTTTCACTGAGCAACATAGGCTATAGTACTTTCACAAAAAGAATAGGGATTCCTAATAAAATGCATTAATGTAACCCATTGTGTGAAAAAATTAGTCACAAAAAATCTGTCATCGCGTGCGCTGCGGAAACCATTGATGATAAAACAACAAAATGTTCTATAATATTATGGAATGTACTAATATCTACAAAAAAAGTCTAGCATGAATGATACCATATGTCCAACTACTGCAGTTGTGCCCCCATAACTACTTTTTTACATTTTAAAAGAGCCGACATTAAGCTAACCATATTATTCATAACTTTGTATTCATCCTTGTAATATTTTCTATTGCTATTTGTTAATTTAATTACACACACACAACCACTAATATAAATTTTATACCTTTTATTATCTATCTTATGTTTTAGTTTTAAATTAAGTTTTCATTTTTAATTTTCCCGTAAATAAGTAGATTAGGCGTAGAATAAATTGTAAACTTGGGAAGACACTGACCCCTAAGTCACGGGCTTACCTTGTTTAGGGGTCCAGTGTATTTTAATTCTGTATCATTCTTTTTATACCCTAATAAATAAATAAAATTATTATCCTTATTATTAAACAGTTTGAAAACCTGTAAAATACTTTTTAAATCGGGCATTCCATTTAAAAGATATAACGAATTTAAAAATCTTAATCTAAAGAAAATAATGCATCCCGAGACGAGCTCCAGATTGTCAAATGTCGTGTTTAGAGAAGTTCTGAGGCAATAAAATATTACAAATAAATCTTTATTTTTAACAGTTTATAAGAATCAAGCTTAATATTTAAACTATTCTTTCAATACCTATAGAGAATTTTTAAATTGACTAATGATGATGATGTGACATTCTACGTAAATGATGTTACGAAATTGGTTAGGTATATATTCGTTGTAAAGTAAAATTTGTATATTGATTAGAAAATGAATGTAAATACGTGTCTAATAATCTGAAAGG
The DNA here is from genome assembly GCA_015832385.1 of Elymnias hypermnestra. NCBI lineage: Eukaryota > Metazoa > Arthropoda > Insecta > Lepidoptera > Nymphalidae > Elymnias > Elymnias hypermnestra. Next base: position 1,784,949 of record JACTOM010000909.1, on the reverse strand, counting down.
AAGTTATTAAAAACTCAATGAATTACAAGTTTATTTTAACAAAAATAAATCTATAGTCCGACTTACTACGCGGGTGAAAACGCGGGGTATTGCTAGTAGAATGTATATTTAACGAAATTGGTATTCATGTAGTAAATTTTTAGTGGTATAGATAATCAAGGAATACTACATATCATAATAGAGCTTGCTTTAACAGGGAAATATCACGGACTTACGTAACAAACTTGTTAACAGTTCTTACCACCGTTATGTCTACGGACTATAAGAACAACCTAAGATAAACTTGGTGCTTCTTTGCTGGTTTTATAAAATAATGAGCACTGATCCTATGCATATCTCTTATTAATTTGTTTACTTCAGCCCTAAAGAACCTCCTTGCGTTATACCACGTACTATGTAAAACCATTTACAATAGTATATAAGTATAAATAAACATTGCAAATTAAGTTATATCGTGACAAGAATGGATTGTATGTTAAATTATATTACCTGATAAATTTCTACAGCCGTAGAAATGAACGAATAGGTCACTTGACCAAATCACTCTTCGTTACGTCCATAATTATTAATTCTGACGTTAATAATCTCAAAATAATGACTAAGCGATATCTCGCATTCTCATCCATAACAAGACGGACATGTTGAAAAACTTGCTAATATGATTTTACTTTTTGAACATTTCATTCGTAATGACAGGTGCAATCAATCTAAATGCATCAAAAACTATTTTTGATGACAGGCACATTTTGCTTTGTAAGTTGATTATTAATAGCTAAATTGTTTAACAACAGCTACTTTTGGCCTCAATGGGTTAGTGTTTAATCTCACCTGCTGGTGATCTGCTAAGAGGCAATGTACCTCTTATGGTTTGGAAACAGCATCGTCTCGGAATGCAAAACTTTTTGCTTGGCAGTACGTCTTTGTTGGTGGGGTGGTGACTAGCCACTGCAGAAACCTCCAAGTCCAGACTCGGACAAATTAGAAAATACAATTTCCTAAATTAGGGACCTGTCCTAGGGATTCTTGATATATTACATTATACATACATAGCAGTCCGCCTAATGCCCATAGGGGTAGGCAGAGTCCTGCCACTTGCCACGATCCTTGCATATCTCCTACGCTTTTTTCATTCATTAAACCTTTCATAAAAGTTCCTCGCTTTGGAGTACTCTTGACTTGGCCCTCAATTAAAATATCCTGAATTTGGTCCAGGAACGTTCGCCATGGCCTTTCCCTTCCAACTTTCCCATTCACTCTTGACTTTCTTACTTTGTCACTCAGTTTTAATCCACTCATACTTCTCAACGCTCTCATTAATTTTACTTTTGTGCTTCTTCTGCCATACCCAACTTTCACTTTCATAAATAAGAGCTGGCACCAAAACTCCTCCTTCCATCTTTAGTAAATTTAGATTCCAAGTATACAAATTCCTTCACATCTTCCACTTGTTCACATTATGATGACATGAAACAATAATTAGCTAATTTTTAGGTTCCCATGATTCGTTCGTCACGATCTTAATCAAATCAATAATCGTTGCTATTAATATAATAATTACTTATGATTTTTTTTGTGAAAAATGAAATGAAGTATAAAATTGTGAATTAATTATAATATGATTTATAAACTGCCGATCGACGATTCCAATTAAGACTGCATCTAACTGTATAGGTGAGATATCACAGTCAAGTCTGAACCTATCAATGATAAATAAAAAGAGTCGCTTTTAATTACGACATTTGGTCATGAGCTAAAAATATATCTGCAATTATATACGAATTTGTTTTAGAGAAAATCTATTAAATTATTAAAAAGAGCATTAATGGTAATTATAATATTTACAAATCACTTGTGGCATTATAATTTGCTACTGGTCAGTTAATAATTTAATATACAATTTTTCATAAAATAAAAATATTTCATAAATTCTCTTTCTTTTTTAAATTTATTTACAATTCATCATTTGAGACGTCAATAAATTATTTATATTAACTTTCGGCACTTTTAATATTTTCATGACAATAAAATTTATTAAATTCCTAAAATCTATTCCTCCCCCCCCCCCAACAAATTCTCGGAAATTTAAAGTATTAAATTTGTATATATATATATATATATATATATATAAACAAGATTTAAAAATTGCTTGCTATAGCAATTGGATAGTTAAATAGGATAAGACGGCAATAAATCGTAAAGGCACGTGCGGATTCGGTTCGGTTCGGTAACCGATACCATCCGAGGCCGCGTTATTGGTGCTATAAAGGGAGCCGATATCGCGGGTTCGGTACGCATTCTTAGTGACTCTAAAAAAGTAAGTAGCAGCCCATTAACGTCCTACTGCTGGGCAACAGGAATCCTCACTCCGAGGGAAGGTTTTTAGAGGATAGACCCACCACGCTGCTCCACTACGGGTTGGCAGGCATAGTACACACGTGCACTCTCTATTCCTTCACTCTCATAGTCCTATGTGACGGGAATCCGACATGACTGGAGAGAGATCAGGCGCAGGATCGACGGCTTAACGTGCTCTCCGAGGCACGGGGATGGATCACGCTGCCAACTTCCCAACTTTGGGCAAATATTGAGAAAATCATAATAGAAAACTCAATATTGATTTGTGAAGTAGCCCAACCCAGGACTCGAACCCAGGATCTCATGTCGTCGAACATGCTAACCACTAGACCAATGAAGCGGTTATTAAATTTGTATACATATATATAAACAAGATTTAAAAATTTCTTGCTTTAGCAATTGGATAGTTAAATAGGAAGAGACGGCAATAACTAGTTAAAGGCACGTGCGGATTCGGGACCGAGGCCGCCCTGTTGGTGCTATAAAGGGAGCCGAGATCGCGGGTTCTGTATTCTTAGTAAATTCATTAGACTTCTGCCATTCATAGGCGAATTCATTACCATTTATTAGTTGTGCTTCATTAATTAAAGTCTTACTTTAGTGTCATTAATATATTCCTTCTTTAATAATCTATGTTTCCTTCTGATGTCCGCCCCCGGCCCCTTTTAAATCCGACATATATGCACCGCAAACTATCATAGTTTTTAGCTATATTATGAATTGAAAAAACAGTTCTTTATTACAGTACAAATATCATAATCTTCGTAATCTAAGGAAGTAAACAGAAACCACTCGCACGAAGGAAGTGGCGATCAGAGGCTCTATAAAGGTTGAATAACATTTGTTACGTGCCTTCTCTTAGCCGCAGTGATAAGTTAATGCGGCGTCCGTAAAGATAGTGGGTCAGCTGCAAAGGTTATGCAACGTATTATGTCACCGTGTCACTTCCGAACTGGCTTTCACGACCCGCTTTATGACAATCTTCATTTATATTTGACCCACAGCCTCGTGTTTCTTAAATTGATTACCAGTTTTATTATGAGCGTGATAAGAGAACCTTGTTACTATTATTTATTTTAGTTTGCTTCTTTACATATTAAGGTTGTCTGGAAGACATTGCTTGTAGCAATGAGACCGCCTTTGCATGCTATATTATAGTAATAAGTATCTTAGTTCTAGAGTAGAGAGTAGAGAGTAGAGAGTCTAGAGTAGAGACTGCCTCATTGGTCTAGTGGTTAGCATGTTCGACTACAGACATGAGGTCCTGGGTTCGAGTCCCGGGTCGGGCCAATTCAAAAATCGATATTGAGTTTTCTATTAAGATTTTCTCAATATTTGCCCGAAGTTGGGAAGTTGGCGGTGTGATCCACCCCCGTGCCTCGGAGAGCACGTTAAGCCGTCGGTCCTGCGCCTGATCTCTCTCCGGTCGTGTCGGATTCCCGTCACATCGGACTATGAGAGTGAAGGAATAGAGAGTGCACTTGTGTACTATGCCTGCCAATCCGCAGTGGAGCAGCGTGGTGGGTCTATGCTCTAAAAACCCTCTCTCATATGAGCGAGGAGGCCTGTGCCCAGCAGTGGGACGTTAATGGGCTGCTACTTACCTTTTTTTTTTAAGTATCTTAGTTTGTCTTTTTATTTGTATCTTGTGTGCAATAAAGTGTTTCCTCTCTCTCTCTCTCTTTCTCTCTTGTGGTGTAAAAGAAGATTTGGTGACTAATCTGAGAAAAGTATGCTTAGATCAGCGGTGGGCAACTTTTTAAATTATTACCCCAAAATATTTTTGTGTAAGTGGATATTACCCCATGGGGAAGAGTAAAAAAAAAAAACAAAATTCCTCTTATGCATCTTTCATATTTATAGCCCCCATGGTAATTTTGAAAAGAAAACAACTAAAAATTTAATTTCAACATCATTTATTCAATTTATCAACGTAATAACCTAGTAATACATTGTACACAATAATAGTAATACAAATACTAAATATTATTAACTCATAAAGGTTTATAAAATAGCAAATTAAAAATATATACTTTTTAACTCCCAAGTTTCATTTTTACCCCCAAAATTTAATTTTACCCCGACCGCTGGCTTAGATGGTTTGGGCAGGCAGACAGAATGAATAAAAGGAGACTGACAAAAAAGAATTTATAAAAGTAAATGGGAAAGTTGGAAGGGGAACACTAAGGCGAACGTTCCTGGACCAAATCCAGGACATTTAAAACAAGGGCTAGGTAAAGAGTACTCTAAACCGACGAACTTGTATGAAAGGTTTAATGAGAATGGAAGAAGCGAAGGAGATATGCAAGGATCGTGGCATGTGGAAGGACGTGGTCTCTGCCTACCCCTATGGGAATGAAGCGTGATGTACGTCGATGCTACGTATGTCCCACGAAAGCGAATTATATAATTAATGAACATTGAGGTTCGTAACCGTTGCCAAAGTTCTTAGAAGTGAAACTTCTTTAGGCGTTTAAAGGTTAGATAGTTTTAATACTTACAAATAACAAATGGCATTTCATTTTGCAACTCGTCATTTAATAAATATTCAATTCAAAAACAAAATTTATTTAATTTTTTTTATATTGACAAAAAATACATGACATTTTTATTCACGATTCGTCATTTGAAATTTCAATAAATTATTTATATTAATTTTCGACACTTTTAATATTTTAACGACAATTAAATTCCTAACGTATCTTCCTTTTTTCCTCCATCTAAGTTTCGGAATTCTAAAGTTTTAGATTTGTATAAATATAAACAATACTTAAAAATTAGTTTGCCAAAGACGTTTTAATTTTTTTAATACCAAAACGTAACAGATCAATAAAAATACCCATCGACTCTAAGGAAGAGTTTCCTCCCAATTTCCATAGGATAGAAAACTAGGTAGGTAACACCGTGGGAAACAGCTAGTTTTATATAAAGGCTTAAAGACTCTGTTTTTATTATAATTAACCTTGTGTTTACTTCGGCTTAGCCTATATTAATAATTTGGTTACATACAAAGTTTTTAAGCCAAAGCTTGGTGCAATAAGGTGGCTATTTTTTTAATTTTGTTAATAAATGTTTATTTTATAATCCAATTTTATTTGTTGCGTTCGTTAAACGGCAGCTCTTAATAACACCGTAAAAAAAAGAAGTATCTCATTTGTCGCTAGAGATTTAACTGGATTTCCTTTTGCAATAAATAGTAGGTCTACTTACAGTGTTACAAATATTTAGCTTACGTTGATTACCTTACCATTGTATTACGACGATAAGGTTTTAGAGCAAATGAAATAATAACCTCTAGGCGTAGCCTCAAGCTGTGCTATTAAAGAAAATAACATTAGAGATTGTGTGTCGACTCATTCTTTAAACAAAATCTATCTTTGTTATTCTGTTTCAAATTTATTAATTTTTTTTTATTGCTGACAGATTAGCGCTTGACTGTGATCTCACCTGATGGTAAGTGATGATACAGTCTAAGATGGAAGCGCGCTAATCTGTCAAGAGGCGATATACCCCTTACGGTTTGTACACAGCATCGTACCGGAACACAAATCTCTTTGTTTGGCGGTACGTTTTTGCTGGTAGGATGGTATCTAGCCACGGCCGAAGCCTTCCACCAGTCGAGACTTAGGCAAATTAGAAAATACAATGTCCTAAATTCGTCCTACCGGGGATTGAACCCGGGACCTCCGCTAGCAAAGCGAATACTCGCACCACTGCGCCAGCGAGGCCGTCAACTGTATGATGTTTGAATGAGGTTTTATATTATAATAAATGCTTTTCCTTCCTTCTCCAATTCACGTAATATTGGTAGAGTTGTTTATGCGTAACGGTCACACGTAAAAGCCAATAACTGTAAGATGAAATAAAGTTGCTCTGAATAAAGAATAATTTGACATAAAGTTTTAGTGTCTGTGTTTTCATTTAGATTATGTTTTTTTTAGAAAATCCTATCTATATCCTTTCTTCTCTAATTCACGTGATACTGGCGAAGTTGTATATGCGTAACTGTCACTCGTGAAAGCCGATAACTGAAAAAAGAAGAAATAAAGTAGCCCTAAAATCTCAATTAGACACAAAGGCTTCGTGTCTCTAATTTTTTAATAGCGAATTTATATTTAAAGCATCCTATCATATTCTTTCCTTCTCTAATCCACGTGATACTGGCGAAGGTGTGTATGCGTAAATGTCACACGTGAAATACGATAACTAAAAAAAAAGAAATAAATTTGATGCTAAATAAATAATTATACACAAAGGATTTGTGTATCCGAGTTTTTTTGTTAGCGGATGTATATTTAAAGAATCCTATCGTAACAATCCCACGTGATACTGGCGAAGTTGTTTAAGCGTAACTGTCACACGTGAAAGCCAATAATTGAAAGGAGAAGAAATAAATCTGCTCTAAAATAGACATTAAAGGCTTAGTGTCTCTGAATTATTAATTAGCGAATGTATATTTAGAGAATCCTATCATAATTGATATCTTTTCTCTTAGAATGAGGATTCGTAATTGAAAAAAAAAACTGGCCGACAGTTTATCTGCCTTTCGTTTTTATTTAGTTAATAGACTTTCTAATGTCTATATAGGTTTTGTGTTAAGTGCATATCGTAAATTTTGTTTACATTAATTAACAAATATGCTGTTGGTTTTCTTTTTTTTTTTAATGACCGTCTTAAATTCGTTAATCGGAGGTAGTTTTCAATTTCTACGCATCATCATTCGTAGTTAATGAAAGTGAAAACTATTTGCAGTTTGTCAGAAAATCTTCAAAGTTTTTTTTTAAATAGATAAAGCGAGATAGATCTGTTCATTTATATGATACATGACATGAATATGGATGTTAATATAATGATTGACATGTTACATGATACGAAGTTCTTAATATTCTCAGAGATTTAAAATGTTCATTAATATCCCAATAATGAACCTGTAATTTCATATTAACGATTAGATGTAGTCTCATATTCTATGTAAATACTACTATCTGAACCCGCGACTTCGTCTGCGTGGAAATTTTTATGGGCAGCATTTTCATTAATTTAGACAAAAGGAATATTCCTACCTCATTACTATAAACTGCCTCATTGGTCTAGTGGTTAGCATGTTCGACTACAGACATGAGGTCCTGGGTTCGAGTCCCGGGTCGGGCCAATTCAAAAATCAATATTGAGTTTTCTATTAAGATTTTCTCAATATTTGCCCGAAGTTGGGAAGTTGGCGGTGTGATCCACCCCCGTGCCTCGGAGAGCACGTTAAGCCGTCGGTCCTGCGCCTGATTTCTCTCCGGTCGTGTCGGATTCCCGTCACGTCGGACTATGAGAGTGAAGGAATAGAGAGTGCACACTTGTGTACTATGCCTGCCAATCCGCAGTGGAGCAGCGTGGTGGGTCTATGCTCTAAAAACCCTCGCTCCTCGGAGTGAGGAGGCCAATGCCCAGTAGTGGGACGTTAATGGGCCGCTACTTACTTTTTAATATTCCTACCAAATTTCAAGTCTTTACGCTTTAGGGTTCTAAAGATATCGTAATGAGTCAATAGTTAACACACCCGTAACCCCCCTTGCGGGTGGAGTTTCGTAAAATCCGTTCTTAGCTGACCTCTACTCGGCAAAAGGAATATTCCTACCAAATTTCAAGTCTCTACGCCTTATGGTTCCAGAGTAATCGTAATGAGTCAATAGTAAACTTCGGGAAGTGCATCGAGTCCAAGGCACAAACTGCAGCTAAAAAGCTTAATAATAAAATCAAGCAATACTTCACACAACAGCTTTCGATGCTTAACAAGCGCCAGTTCGATCGTGCATGGAGTATTGCGGCCACGTTTGGGGCGGTTCGGCCAAGTATCAGCTTGATGCCTTGGATTCCGTCGATCGCCGTGCTCGGAGAGTCATGGGCTATAGAAAACTCGATCCAGGCAAGTCTGCAGCATCGACGAAGCGTTGCTTGTCTGTCGGTATTCTACAGGATATATTTCGGGGAGTGTGCGTTGCAACTATATCACCTAATTCCTCCGTCGCCCTTTTACTATAGAACATCTAGATATAGAAGCGATTGGCATCCCTACGTGGTAGACATCCGACGAGTCCGCACAAAACGGTTTTGACCAATCTTTTCTAATCCGCACCGCAAAGGATAGGAATGTCTTACCAGCTTCCGTATCCCTTATATCGCTTCTTCTTCGTCGTCGCTTCAACCGATAGATGTCCACTGCTGGACATAGGTGTCACGTAATTACGACCACAAGGCCCGATCTTGCGCCGGCTGGCTCCAGCGGCTACCGGCGACCTTCTTTATAACATCGGTCCACCATGTGGGGGGTCTGGCTACATTGCGCCGTCCGGTGCGCTGTCGTCACTCCAGCACCTTCGGCCCCCAACGTCCACCGGTCCTTCGGACTATGTGCCCCGCCCATTGCCACTTTAGATTCACGATTCGTAGGACTATGTCGGTGACTCTGGTTCTACTACGGTTCTGTTCATTTCTGATTCGATCACGTAAAGAAACTCCGAGCATAGCCCTCTCCATCGCACGCTGAGTGACTCTGAGCTTCCGCATGAGGCTCAAAGTCAACGACCACGTCTCAGAACCGTACCGTCATCATGATAACATATCCCGCTTCATCGTTCTATAATCCAGGTATTTTTTAAAGTCAGCGAGAATAGGCACCACCTAGGCCATCGCGGTTCATACTAGGCTGCGTCAACACTTACCATCAGGCGTGACTAGCCAAGCGCATGTCTATTGTACATAAATATATATATCGATATCGATTAAATCCCTATTTCCACACTACATCTTGAACACAACTTTACCGATGTCATCCAACTTTTTTTAAGATTTCAAATTCTTATGGATAGCATATTTAAGAGAATTACGTAATAAATAAAAAAAAAACCCAAGAATTATGGCTTAATGTATGCTGTAAACAGTAATTATTTTCCAAAAATTGATATCTCAAGCTAGTTTAGGATGTGTGTTTATATTTATACAACTGCGATACAAAGTCGTGGATTATTAACACTACAAAGTTTCACCGGTGCAAGCACGTCACTACAATTACTTAGGACAGGATTAACGGGTGTGTGGAATTAGAAATTTAATGATGAACGACGCGTTAAAAGTTTTATACTAAACCGGCTAATATGGTCACTGGTTACAATCTGTAGTATATCTTACACGCAGCTATAAAGCGGAATAAGTTTATATGATGAAAGTAACTTACATACAAGTTTGCAGATTACTGTCACCTTACTTAGTTGTAAACTTGACGAGTTACTCGAAAGATTTAGTGCGCCAGGGAAAGATATAGCAGTTAAATTGAGCCACACGCATAGTCGTTGAAACATTGTATAGAAAGGTTACAAAGGAAAACACGTTCACATCAACAAAATATCGGCGCTAGAAAATATAAACGTAGATTTTTTCTATTGCTAATAGATTAGCTCTTGATCTTGATCCTACTCAGTCTAATCCTGACTAGAGGTAATTAAACTCTTAGCGGTTTCTAGGCAGCATTATGCCGGATCGCCTGGCAAAATGTTTTTTGATAGTAGTAAGTAAGACTGCCTTATTGGTCTAGTGGTTAGCATGTTCGACTACAGTCACGAGGTCCCGGGTTCGAGTTCCGGGTCGGGCCAATTCAAAAATCAATATTTAGTTTCCTATTTAAGATTTTCTCAATATTTGCCCAAAGTTGGCAAGCTGGCGGTGTGATCCACCCCCGTGCCTCGGAGAGCACGTTAAGCCGTCGATCTTTCGCCTGATCTCTCTTCAGTCGTGTCGGATTCCCGTCACATGGGACTATGAGAGTGAAGGAATAGAGAGTGCACTTGTGTACTATGCCTGACAATCCGCAGTGGAGCAGCGTAGTGGGTCTATGCTCTAAAAACCATCTCTCATATGAGTGAGGAGGCTTGTGCCCAGCTGTGGGTCTTTAATGGGCTGCTACTTACTTAAGTAGTAATTCTTTGGTTGCGGCTAGTTGGTAGCAACTACGTACTTGGTTCGTTCCTTGTGATCAAGGGATACTTCAAGAGTGAAACCAGCACAATCTAGACAAATGGACTATTTAGTCAAAAACAATGTAGAAATAGGCTCTATTATTAAAGGTTTAAAAAACAAGGCTTTGAATAAAAACAAAATCGTTCATGTGAAGTTAAAGAGAGATCAGAGAATATTAGTTTTGTTATAAATAAATAAACAACATATTCCCAAAAAAAAATCGGTGTAGAAGAGATTCTATTACAGTAGCTTTTATTATATTTACAAAAAAACGTAACTGGGACATGAATAATTGTTTGGAAGGTCGTCATTCGCACGATCCTTTTGTGTTTCTCTCATCAAATCAAGTCTCATTTGAAGTGACTGTATCGAAAAATGTATAGAACTATTTGAGTTGGCTTTTAATTTAAATTATACTATTTATTTATTTTGATTATCTACGGGTGATATCAGAGAATCTTTTTAGTAATGCGATCAGTTTTCGTTATTCGTTACGCGACGTACATATGTGTGAATATGTTTGAGTCAGTATCTGTTGGTTTAGTATTTGATTACTCACGCTTTACTTAAAGCTGTGAAGTAAGAACAGAAGTTGTGAGGGATATATAAGTAAGGGAAGATAAAAACAGAGAGGTAATTACTGTAGGAGCAAGAAAGAAAGGTGCGAGCACACATTATATTATACATATCTAGATATCTTTTACTTCAGTCGCATTGTCTAAAGCATATATCAACTATTGGATATCGATGCCCTTAAAGATTCATTTTCAATAAGCTATAGTTGTTTCGATTGTCGATTATTCGACTGAGTCATTCGTATAGTGAAAGTTAGTTACATTTTGATTGCGTTTTTGTTGTATTTAAACAGTTACGGTTCAAGACATTGAAAAGTGTAACGTAGAAAAACGCATTTGCTTATAACAATACAGAACATATTGTTATGTATGCCAAGTGTTTACTTATGCATACTGCGAGTAACTCTTGGATTGACGCTAGTTAGATCTCAGCCATGGCTGAAGCCTCTCAGCGGCCCAGTCTTAAGGTACCACGGGTTAGAAGTGTGGGATTCACTGTCAATTCAAAATACTCACTAGAACCCAGCGGAACTATCGAAATCCTTGGTTGAAGAACCATAGATTTGCCTACACAATCCAGTCTGGTACAACTAGCCCAGACCTACAAAAGCGTAACAAATAGTCACACCATTTAAGGCATTTAATTTGCAGTAATACATCAAAATTATTAACAGTATCTTATTTGATATCCAAAGTCAAACAACACTTAATTAATTAAACATTCGTAGGAAATACCATTACGCTAATTAACAACCTATTATTTTCATTAAAAAATGTACACTGTTTTAATAACAAAAAATCTTTGAGGTATTTCTAAAGCTTTGTAATTATTATAATGAATTCACTATTACAGTGGGAGTAAATGGTACTTTGTATGTAGAAAATCCACTTAATTACCTTTCCTCGCAGGTTATTTCCTTTTCACCACATGCTTTGTCAATACGGGCATAGGGCTCCTCATCCTCATCCTCGGTCTCCTCGTCCTCAAGGGCTCCTCATCCTCGGTCGTTGGAGAGAGGGGTTTCAGAGCAAAGACCCTAGAGATACTGTAGACAAGCTCCCTATGTATTATTTATTTGCTGACATGTTATCTTATCAGATAGTAATTATGGTACAGTCTAATTCGGAAGCGCGTTAATACGAAAAAGGTAAAGTCCTCGTCGTTGTCGTCGCTTCAACCGATGGACGTCCACTGCTGGACATGGGTCTCACGTAATGACGTCCACAAGGCCCGGTCTTGCGCCGCCTGGCTCCAGCGGCTACCGGCGACCCTCTTTATATCATCGGTCCACCTTGTGGGGGGTCTTCCTAAACTGCGCCGTTCGGTGCTGGGTTCCCATTCCATCAGATTTGGCCCCCAACGTCCATCGGTCCTTTGGACAATGTGTCCCGCCCATTCCCACTTCAGGTTCGCGATTCGTAGGACTATGTCGGTGACGTTGGTTTTACTACGGATCTCTTCATTTCTGATTCAATCACGTAGAGAAACTCTCGAGTTTTCGCATGAGGCTCATAGTCAGCGACCACCTCTCAGAACCGTAGGTCGCCACTGGTAACACCCACTGTTCGAAGAGTTTGGTCTTCAGGACTATGAGGTTAAAGTACCACTTATGTTTTCTACACACTGCTACCTATACTAGCAATGTGAGTGCTTACACCACTGTGCCAGCGAGACTGTTGTTTCCTCACGATATTTTCTTTCACCGAAAAGCACAATGATGGATTTGAAAAACGATATAGCACGTAAGTCTGTTCAGGATTCAAATCCACTATTTATTTGTATAAAAGTCAAAAAAAATATAAAAGTTTATAATTTGACAGTAATCACAGATAATTAGTTTAATTTCGAAACATGTTTGCATATCATGAATCAATAAATAAGTGACGTAAATTCCGCATACGAAGAATGATGTTGGGTTTGATTTCCGGCTCAGACTAAGTATCATGCATTGACATTGACAGGCCGATGATAGCAACATTTCTTCGTTACTTTTTTCTTTAATTTACATACTAATGTTGATATCTCCCAGGAAAAGTAGAATTGAATATGTGATACTAACTAACGAGTCTATACAATGTGTTAAGCAAACGCATTTTAATGTTCTTTTGGTAACATGTAAAAGCTTAGAGTTACTCAGCGTGAGAGAGGGCTATGCTCGGAGTTCCTCTACGCGATCAAATCAGGAATGAGAAGATCCGTAGTAGAACCAAAGTCACCGCCATAGCCCTACGAATCGCGAACCCGAAGTGGCAATGGGCGGGGCACATAGTCGTTGGAGCCCGAAGGTGCTGGAGTAGCGACCTCGCACCGGGCGGCGCAGTGTAGGGAGACACCCCACAAGGTGGACCGACGACATAAAGAGGGTCGCCGGTAGCCGCTGGAGCCAGGCGGCGCAAGATCGGGCCTTGTGGACATCATTACGTGAGACCTATGTCCAGCAGTAGACGTCCATCGGTTGAAGCGACGACGACGAGGTAATTTGCCTCTTAACCGTCTCTATATAGCATTTTAATGAAGTAAAGTAGCAGCTTAATAACGTCCCACTGCTGGGCATAGGCTTCCTCACTCATAGGAGTACTTTTACAGCATAGACCTGCTACGCGTCTCCACTGTGAATTGATAGGCATAGGCAGCTATAGTACAATGAAATAGGATTAAAATCTCATATTATAGTGTTTTTTTGTACTTTTGATGTAATATAGATATAGATTGCAATTTTTTTTATCCTCCTGCCCCTTAGATTGTCTGGCTGTGTTTCTTAACGGAAATAACCGTCGTCGCCCACACGGATGTTTTTGTGTCGAATGCCCTGCGTTTCGAATGACGATAATCTGGCTCTTTGGACTTAAATGTTCAGGAAAGACTACCAAATGTTATGACTGTTATGTTTGCTAAGAGTTAAACTATACAATGTTATCTTTAGCTTATTAAATTAAGACTCTGGTGTAGTCTTAAAAATTAAAACTTACCCCAAGGGTTTTCATTGTTATTCACAAATAATCACTAATAAACACAATTTATAAAATACCACAAAAGAACTTAACGACCTTCGACGCGACACACGCACCGTTAGTAACGATCACTTTGTAACTGATGTATTTTTGGTTTTTTCTTTTTCTGGTGTTGTCTCTACGCGGAATAGATAATAAATTATGACAAAAAAAGGGATGCTTATATTTCTAATGGCCCGTGTTGAGACAAATCGATAGTATCAACTAGTACTTGATATGGGCAATCTACTTCCAGTCGGTCATGTCAACCGTCAGTTGACATGGGCTAATCTAAGGGTAACCCCAATCACAATTTTAATAGAGATACGAAGTTGCGCGTTTCATCTAGTAATGTATAATTTTTTGGATCATGATTTTCTCATTAATTCCGATTGAGTGCGTACGTGTGCACTACAAAGCGAATAATTCGTGCTAATTCATTATATAGATGATAGGCAATATCGAGAACGTTCAATCAATGCACACAATAGCTACAAAAGATGAGTCGTACATCTCAACCACAATCGACGTAATGATTGTTATAATACAATATCTTTCGATAAATGCTATATTTCGTCTGGTGAGGCTTTATGCCCTCAGCTCTATCTATACCTGTAACAAACTTTGTATGTTTGGTTGTATAATAAAAATAACTTATTACCAATAGTCTAATTAATAAGTTGGGAAGTTGGAGGTGGCTTCATCTTCGTGTCTCGGAGACTATGTCCCTGATCTCACTCCAGTCATGTCGGATTGCAGTCACATCGGACTATGAGCGTGAAGGAATATAGAGTGCACTTGTGTACTATGCCTGCCAATCTGCAGAGGAGCAGCGTGATGGGTCTATGTTATAAAAACCCTCTCCTATGAGTGAGGAAGCCTGTACCCAGCATGTTTTTAAGCTGATACTTGACTTTTTTGTTACTAATCGCCAAAATGTTAAAACGAATCTAATACAAATTTTAAAAATATTTTAAACACGTAACACAAAAGTGAAAACTCATTACAAGTTTAAAAATTAATTGTTCTAATGATTTAAACAAGATTTTACTTTAGTAGGCAAATTATATCTGACGCTACTCGTCCCCTTTTTTTATATCGCTGGGAAATGCTTTTACGCACTGAATGTGGGACTCACTGGCTGTGCCAGAATACCCAGTAAAACCGAGCGGCACCCTCGTCAACCTTTGATGACATTATCAGAGGTCCGCTTGCAGATTCTCACTGACAATCCCGGTTGCGGCCGGTAAAGTAGATCACGGGTTCAAAGTGGAGCTAAAAGACGTTCGTAACGACGCCTCCTTCCTCCCAGCCTCCTCATTCGGAGAAGAGGGGCATCTGGTGCTCTTTCTCTCTCTCTCCATCTCCTCCTTCATCTAGATGATAGCCTCGCAGAAGGAGGCAACTGCATTCCAGGCCGCCTCACTGCCAAGCATTGCACCTTGACAGTGAGAGATCCCCGCCGATCAACGCCACTAAAACATGCTGCTCTGGTGCCCAAGCTGGACATTCCGCCAATGTGTGGGCTGCCGTATCAACAGCTGCACCACACTGATATCTCGTCCCCTAAGAAATTTCTAACTAAAATGTTATATTATGTTTCATAAATTCAAGAAAAAGGTGAGGTATGGCTGTGTTACGTGACCGTTTGTTGTACGTGATTACATCTCATAACGAGACTTCCCTCCCTGACACGCGCGATGTGTTACAGTCCTTACTTAGCGTAATAAGTTCTTTGATCCTTTAGCTATACAGTGGTGTAATTGAATTTTGGATGGAGGTGATAGATATGTAGCTACAATACCAAACTGATGCCCTGATTTTGTTGTCATTCAATTTTTTGAATAGCCGTATATCAATTAGGATCTCGCGTTACTTTAAGAGAAGAATTCAAAGAAATATCACAGTACTGTCGCAACATATATTGAATATCATTTTATGTATCCTTAATAATATTCATTTATACAGCAAAAGAAGCGAAACACACAATTTTAATAAAAGAAATAAAAAAAATTGTGTTGCCATATTTTAGAGTGAAGAAGGATCAGAAATCATATACGCATTTTTAATAAAATGACCGAATCACTTCTGAGTTTGCCTCCACATAGTTTTAAGAAATATGTTAAAAACGTCCTATTACAAAAAGCATAATATAATATTGAAGATTATTTAAGTGACAAAGATGTTTGGACTTGATTCCAATAAACATGAAGGCTAAACACATTGTTGTTGTTTTCTTGCCCTTATCCCACTAGGTGGGGTCGGCACAGCATGTTTCCTTTCGCCACTTCACTCTATCCGCTGTCATTTCTACATTCACACCCTTAATACACATATCCTCTTTCACACAATTCATCCACACTTTTTTTGGTCGCCCTCTCCCGGCCCTGCCGCTTACCATCATATTTAGAACCCTCTTACATACATGGCTATCCTCCCTTCTCATTACATGTCCATACCAGGCTAACCTTCCACTCCTTAACTTCTCGTTCACTGGTGCTACTTTCACACTTCCTCTAATATACTCATTCTTAATCTTATCCAATTTTGTCACTCCACACATCCATCTCAACATTCGCATCTCCGCTGCATGCAATTTCCTTTCATTCTCCCCTTTGGTGGCCCAGCACTCTGATCCATACAGGATGACAGGTCTTACGATCGTCTTATAAATCTTCCCCTTTAGTTTAAGGGGCATTCTGGCATCGCAAATTGTTCCCGAGACCTGCCTCCACTTCATCCAACCTGCATTTATCCTGCTAGTAACATCTCGGTCAATGCCGCCGTCGTTTTGGAAGATAGAGCCGAGGTAACGGAAATCTGAGCAGACTCGAAGGGAAACACCATCTAAGACAATCGAAGAAAAACTGGATGGATCCCCGAAATCACAGAACAGATGTTCTGTTTTGGTCCTATTGATCTTCAACCCTGCGTTTTCCAGTTTTTCCTGCCATATTTCTAGCCTTCTCTGTACCTCAGCTCCATCCTCTCCAACAAGCACAATGTCATCGGCAAACAGCATGCACCAGGGTGCTTCCTCTTGTATGTTTGATGTCAGTGCATCCATTACCAGGAGGAACAAAAAAGGGCTTAAAGCCGATCCCTGATGCAAACCTACGCCCACATTGAATTTGTTAGTTTCGCCGGCTGCGGAGCGAACGTATGTAGTTGCTCTACCGTACATAGCACGGATAAGACGCAGGTATTTCCCAGGCACTCTTTTCTCTTTCAAAGCCCACCACAAGACTTCACGGGGTACCCTATCATAAGCCATATATCATATATATAAGGCTAAACACATTGTAACGTAAAAAAACTATGTTCAAAGAAGTAACCGTTGGGTTTCTTGCTGGTTTCTTCTCAGCGGAATCATCTTTCCGAACCGGTCGTAGATTTGTTACCAACGGACAGTTTACTGACGATTCCAAAGTGCTTTTTGAGCCTACTTGAATAAACAATATGTTGATTTTGATTTTGCCTTTCTATGGGTGCGGTTTTAAAGACGTATTCACGTCAAAAACAAAAAATAAATGTTCTTATACGTTTGTTATTATACTACTGTTATATTTGATATAAAAACATGCTCTCTATTTATTTTTATTACTGTAGATTCATATCAAACGTGCTTGCGGCGCGTTTGATACGAGTACTTCACTTTCAAAGGTTATCTTTAAAACATTGATTAGCGATAATGAAGCATCGGCTCGCTTTCCATTATGGTAATTAACATCTCTTACTTGGTCTTTAATTGCTCAAGTAAAAGACGTATGCAGACAATTCATATTTATCATCAAATTAATCTTTTTTTACGTGACCAGGTCTTTTGAAGATAAAAAGAAAGGAAAACAATATGAAAACATGACTATATAATTAGCAATCCTCTGAAATTAATATTACATGTTACTGAAAGATTAGAATATTCGTACAAACTTTCATTCGTATTCACCTCCCATTAGTTTTAATTATTATGAAATTCATTAAACAAAGGTAATGTAGTTTTTTACTTGTTTTAAAATCGAGGTAAAATTTATAACCTGGCTTTTAACTAACAGTAGGTGTTAATATAGATTATACAATTACAGTTCGAAGAGTACTCTCATATAGGTAAAGTTTAATGAGGATTATATTAAAAAAAAAATTGACAGTGCAGAGATTAATGACTTGGAGCAACCTGGTGGGTCTATGATTTAAAAACCCTCTCTCTTGTGAGTGAGGAGGCCTGTGCTCAGCTGTGGGACGTTAATGGGCTGCTACTTACTTTTATGTAACTAAATTATATATATGTCAGAGTGCAAGAGTCTGTGGATCGCTGGCGCCATCTTTGTATCGGCGTGAGGGCAGAGTCAATAAGTTGCAGTCCGGCCCGTCTCTCGGCAGTTCTCGAGTGGCGGTCTGCCGGAGTGGTCGACTATTGAAACTGTCGCGTACCTAGCTATGAGTTTGTGTAAATTGATATCGGGAACATTAAGTGATTGAACATTATAATCTGAGTTAATTAATAAAGTGTTTGATTGCACCAACATTACCCAAGAACGCCCACAGGATTAGAAATTAAATGATGGATCCAATTAATAACGATGTCGGCGGAGAACCCTACGCCCCTGTGCTTTATGCTCCGTCCGTTCTCTCTCCGACATATATAAAAATATGTTTCCTATACGATTAATTGTTCAACATCTTTGTAACTGTTTAATCCAGTTTGTTAAAGTTTATTTTGGTTTTTCATGTGTATATGTGTAATACGATTGTATTTTAACATAGAGACAATTACATTTTACTTTTATATATATATAAACTTTCACACTACTACTGACTCGAAGAACGGTATATTACCTTTGCGTAGTCGTTATGATATTATGTAAATGTGTTCGATGATCTATGCTAGCCTGGTCTATAAAATTTATGGGGCGTAATTACACAAATAAGCAGATGACCAATGATTATAATAAATCATAATTTTTGCTCATTGGACTTAGATATAACGATAGAAACTAATGGAATAGAAACCGCATTTTGTGAGAATTACGTCAAACAGTTGCTAGATTTATAGTGAATAAGAATGGTTATGCGGATTGGCAGGCATAGTACACAAAAAGTGCACTCTCTATTCCTTCACTCTCATAGTCCGGTGTGACGGGAATCCGACACGACCGGAGAGAGATCAGGTGCAGGACCGACGGCTTAACGTGCTCTCCGAGGCACGGGGGTGGATCACACCGCCAACTTCCCAACTTCGGGCAAATATTGAGAAAATCTTAATAGAAACCTCAATATTGATTTTTGAATTGGCCCGACCCAAGACTCGAACTCAGGACCGCATGTCTGTAGTCGAACATGCTAACCACTAGACCAATAAGGCAGTTCTTTTGTATACCTTTCTATAACAAACTCTCAGGGGAAGTTACAAAGATGTCTATGAGTAAATTTAAATCTTTCAATAAAAGAAACTGATAGAGAAATTATTTTATAATATGAAGGAATATTTAGAAGACAAAAACCGTGGAAGTGAATGAATTGCTCGATATATATCTTGTTTTAGAATAAATTAAAAATATGTATTGTAATGATAAAAAAATGTACACCCGCCTGAGTTTGTTATGGAATCTTCTCAGATCAGGGCGCGAAGGAACCCTCGTAACTTTAGATTGTAAGTCGTTCTTTAATGTTATCATCAGCCATTCATTTAAAAATTATATAAAAAAAACAATATTTGACGATTCATAAGTGCTGTAAAGTTTGATTGGCCTTTTATGATTCTGAATATGTATTTGTCGGATTATATGGGAGCCGGGACCGGACATGAGAAGAAAACAGATTATAAGAGGAGTATATTAATCAAACATATAGACATAAGAAACATATAAATATGAATGATTAATAACTTAATACAATTATTAAACGATAGTGAGTTTGCCTATATTACAAGGGCAGAAGTCTGGTGAATTTATTATAGCAGTACTGGTTATCACGTATAGTATGCGTACCGAACCCGCGCTGTCGGCTCCTTTTATAGCACCCCTACTGCGGCTTCGGATCGTGTTGGCTTCCGAACCGATATCATCCGACACACGTGCCTTTAACAAGTTATTGCTGGCTCTTTTATTTAAGTATCCAACTGCTTTAACAACAAGTACATGAATCTATTTCCGTCATATTCAAAACAATTAATATAAAAATTAATGTATGGCTAAATCTTTAGAGATCCTATAAACAAATGTTATAATTCATTACATAGAAAGAAACGCTTTGAGATTTCAGTATAAGACGTTGTATACGTTAATATTTGAGAAAACCGTATTAGTTATATTATCAAGCGTCATCCACTACAACTTTTATTTGAATTGTATTGAGTGAATTAAAAGAAGGGTTTTGTTTATTAACGACTACCCGTTCTCCTTCGTGTTTCCTGCTTTTTCCAGATGTCTTTTTTTATATGAAACGAATCGCCGCAAAGTATCCTTGCACTTCAGAAAGAACGTTTATTCGAATTGTCCAACTTAAAAAATTAATAAAACATATGATAATTTACAATCCTAAAAGGAATTTAGCTCGCAATTTGCTATTCGTTCTTATTAGCAGACAAATAATGCACAGCGCTGATTTTCAGCTAAATCCTTGTGAGGCCACGGATAATAACTATAGGCCAAATAAAAAGAAAAACTTAAAACGTAAAAGACTTACAGACTAGTGTTAAGATAATAAAGAAAGTTAAAAGCTTGTAAAGCTACCTAATTTTATAATTATACCTAATAACTTATAATATAGTAAAGATCTTTGACGGCCTCGCTGGCCCAGTGGTGCGAGCATTCGCTTTGCTAGTGGAGATCCCGGGTTCGATCTCCGGTAGGACGAATTTAGGAAATTGTATTTTCTAATTTGTCTGAGTCTGGACTGGTGGGAGGCTTCGGCTGTGGCTAGTTACCACCAAACAAAGAGATTTGTGTTCCTGTACCATGCTGTGTAGAAACCGTAAGGGGTATATCGCGTCTTAACAGATTAGCGCGCTTCCATCTTAGACTGTATCATCACTTATCATCAGGTGAGATTACAGTCAAGCGCTGTCAGCAATAAAAAAAGACCCTAGATTCAATTCCCGGTAAGCCGAACTTAAAAAATAGTATTTTCTAATTCGTCTAACTCTGGACTTGTGGGAGACCTCGTCCCTGGATAGTTACCATCCTACCAGCACAGGTGCTATAGAGCATGCAATAATTTGCTTTCCATTGCGATGCTGTGCAGAAACCATAGACGGTATCATTTACCATCAGGTGAAATTACGAACTACATCAACTTGAGCTGCAATCAGTGACTGACAACGTTTGTGCTTTACCACAATTTGAGTTTACACAGGATCGTAAAGACTAATTTAAATTATAGTCAAACCTGGGATCTCTACCACTGCTGGGGCATTCGTATCGTTCCCATAAAGATGATATTTGAGACTTCTGTGTATAAATTTGACACCAATTACATCCTGCTAATGTAATTAAACAAGTAATTTACATTATAACAATTGCGGAAAGAAATGTGAAACATTTGTATGTAGTTTAGAAGCTCATTAACAAGCTTAATTACGGAAGCGGAACGATAAAAAAATCTCTTAAAATATTACAGTTAATTTCAAAAGAGGTTAAATTTTCTCTCAAGATATTCTCAAAATAAAAGGAGAAAGTCCTTGTAATCCAAGTCGCGCGACCTGATCCACTGGCGACGGTTTTAAAAGTTAAAACTTAGAGATTTATGTCGTCGATTAATCACACTCGTTGTACGCCGTCAAATCTAGGTCTTTGATGTGATTCGATATCATATTTCCACTATCTGATGTAACTTTTTAGACGGCACTATTTAATAATATTGTTTCATTAAAATGCAGACAACTGTGTTGTTGTTTTTCTTGCCCTTATCCCACTATCGCCACTTCACTCTATCCGCTGTCATTTCTACATTCACATCTTTTATACACATATCCTCTTTCGCACAAATCATCCATACTTTTTTTGGTCGCCCTCTCACGGCCCTGCCACTTACCATCATATTTAGGACCCTCTTGCATACATGGCTATCCTCCCTTCTCTTATCGGGCACGGATGCTTCGGGAAAGTCCTGCACCAGATTGTGGGGTGCGAGGATTCACCAGCCTGTCTCGAATGTGGAGCTCTCGTCGATACGGCGCACTATATGATGGCGGAGTGTCCAGCTTGGGGGCCACAACGGCATCTCTTGATGTCCACAACTGGAAGTGACCTTTCGCTGTCGAAAATAATTAACATAATGATCGGCAGCGAAGCGGGATGGAGGGCAGTTGCTTCTTTCTGTGCGACTGTCATCTTGTAGAAAGAGGCGCTGGGGAGAGAACGCGTAATTCCCCTCGTCCTAATCATAGGAGGGTAGGGAGTAGAAGGCGTGCGTTCGCGCGCCTGATATCCCTTACTCGAATGAGCCTTTATCCGGGGAGCCTTTGTAGACAGCATCCGGGATGCCATCGGAGTCGAATGCTTTTGCGATCTTCTGGCCTCTGGCCCCCTATTTCAGATGCAGAGGGCTCCGCTGGGTTTTAGTGGGTATTCTGGAAACAGCGAGTCCCACACTCCGTAAGTAAATGTATTTCCCAGCGAAAAAAAAAATGTTTTTATGGTATTTTTCAGTTAACTATATTACTAAATAACTCTTAACATTTCAGAGCTATCAATGTTGTCACCAAACTATCTATAGTCTAACACTATTATCTTACTATTATTGAGAACAAGCCTCTTTATTCGTAGAATATGGAATGGGGAATTCAGTTATATACACTAGGTGGACCCGCGACTTTGTCTGCGTGGAATGTTTTTTGGGTAGCAATTTCATTAAATTATGCAAATTGTTTTACAATATATATATATATATATATACCTTTGATACATACATACATACAAATGGCGTTGATGGGATCTTTTTAAAATAAACATTCTTAAATCTAACACATTATTCTCACGAATAAATTGACAAATGATAATCTTAGCAGCAGCATCATCATTGGCCTCCCTTTTTCCCGTTTATGCCGGGTCGGCTCTCCCAACCATGAGAGTCATTGTTTGTTAAACCTGCATCTATTAGGTCTCCATGGAACCTCGTCATCATCGGCCTCCCCTTTTTATTTGACTCCATGAAAAGGCACTTTTTAACAACATAGTCGTCAGATCTTCGTAGTATACGGCCGTGCTACCTTAACCTGAACTCCTTCGCCTTATTGTCTATTTTTGGTTGAGGTGACTTTTTCGTAGACTTCATATAGAAGTACTAGTCTCATGGCAGTCTTGTATACTTTTCTCTTTGTTTTTATGGGAATTTTTCTGTCACATAAAATCACAGTTAACGAACGCCACTGCAATTCTGTGGGATACATCTGCTTCATACATCGCTTTGCTAGCAGAGGTTCCGGGTTCGATCCCCGGTAGGGCGAATTTTAGAAAATTGTATTGTCTGAGTCTCTATTTGTGGGAGGCTTCGGCCGCGGCTAGTTACCACCCTACCATTAAAGACGTAGAAACCATAAGAAGTATATCGCCTCTTAGCAGATTAGCACGCTTCCATCTTAGACTGTATCATCACTTACCATCAGGTGAGATCACAGCCAAGCGCTAACCTGTCATCAATAAAAAAAATTTAAAAGTTTTTATTCGTTGGGTAAATATTACCGAAACATAAATAATTCAAACAGTGTGTATGCCGTGACATATGTATGTAACTCGCTTTTTTTTTCACAATATATCATTATAGCGAAATATATAAAAAAAAAACCTACGCCATTTAGCACAAAGATCTTAATATTCATTACATAAAGAGAAACTTTTACACGTTCTACATGAGCTTTCAATCAATAGTGTTGTACAATTTTTCGTATTAAAATCATGTATCATTCATCATTACGAGTTTTAAAAAATATATTTTAACTTTGAAAAATTTAAGAAGATTTTTACCGATAGTTGGAATGGAAAAACAATAAAGGGGGTCTATTAGCGTCCCACTGCTGGGCGTGGGCCTTCTCACTCATAGGACAGACGGTTTTCGAGCATAGACCCACCGCGCTGTACTGCTACGGATTGACAGGCTACACAGTGTCTTACGATGTTTTCCTTCACCGAAAAGCACAATAATAGTTTGGAAAGAACAATCAAGAATGTTAGTTTCGTTTTATAAAAACAAACTTCATGGTCTCTGAATGAGAATCCGTGCCTCACCACTACGATATCATTTATGGAAATAAAATCACTTCTTATGGAGAAATAAACACATTTACGATAATTAATTTGTCGAAAAAGCACTATCGCTTAACAATAGGTGATATATATATTAAAATGTTGATATGTATATTTATTATTGCACATATCTTAGGGTGTAGTTAGTTGTGGGTAAGAAGTAAGTAAGTAGCAGCCCATTAACGTCGCACTGCTGGGCACAGGCCTCCTCACTCCGAGGAGCGAGGGTTTTTAGAGCATAGACCCACCACGCTGCACCAGTGCGCATTGGCAGGCGTAGTACACAAGTGCACTCTCTATTCATTCACTCTCATAGTCCGATGTGACGGGAATCCGACACGACCGGAGAGAGATCAGGCCAACTTCCCAACTTCGGGCAAATATTGAGAAAATCTTAATGGAAACCTCAATATTGATATTTGAATTGGCCTGACCCGGGACTCGAACCCAGGACCTCATGTCTGTAGTCGAACATACTAACCGCTAGACCAATGAGGCATTTGTGGGTGTGTTCATGTTATTGCCTACTTTCTTTCTTCGCTACTAACAGCTTTTTCAATTCAAGGTTGTCTAGAATGACTCGCTATTAAGCTTTAAGACCGCCTGTTATAGTTTTCTTTTGTATTACTTTTAAGGTGAAATGAAGTGTATAAAAAACAATTGGACCCCTAAAAGGTTAGCCTGACGATTATTGTAGTTCGTGACGATAAATAAAGAGGGCCAAAGCCTAGTACACAGCCTTCTAGTCCATATCTACACTTCGTCTGAATTTGAATTATCGTGACTTGAACACTTTTAGCAAATGAAGTATTTTATTTGCCCAAATAAGGCATTTATGCCGTAAAGTTACTTGTTGCTTATATTTTTTATTACATAAAAATATGGACACTCGTAAAATATTAAGAAAGAAAGGCGCTTCTCGATAAAGCTATATAGATCACAATCACCATGATATAAAATGACTGACAGCTAGTCCATGTAACCAATTAAAAGTGACCTAGTAATATTTCATTTACTATTGTTTCTAAACTTTGATGAGCTTAATATAACCTATTGAACAAATAATATATATTTTTTTATGGTAAATTCCTACGCCTTCTAGCAAGAACTTCGCAAATTCATTACATAGATATAAAGTGAGTTTCCAATAGTAAAAAGTTTCGCAATTGCACTTATTAATTTTAACTAATGAATTATTATCCAAATTTTATTTATTATTGTCTCAAAGGGCCAGACTGGCAGTGCATGCAGGAGTGTTGGTGCCAACACTTATGTATGGTAGTGAAAGTTGAGTATGGCAGAAGAATCACATAAGTAGAATAAATGCGGTGAAGACGAGAGCGTTGAGAAGTATGAGTGGAGTAAAACTGAGTGATAAAGTAAGAAATGGTGTGATAAGAGAACGTTGTGGTATAAAAGATGTAGTGACTAAAATTGAGAAATATATGCTTAGATGGTTTGAGAAAGGATTTATGAGTCAAGAGTGAATGCGAAAGTTGGAAGGGGAAGACCAAGGCGAGCGTTCTTAGACCAAATCCAGGACATTTAAATAAGGGCCAAATTAAGAGTACTATAAACCGACGAACTTGTATGGAAGGTTTAATGAGAATTAAAAAAGCTAAGGAGATATGCAAAGATTGTGGCAAGTGGAAGGACGTGGTCTCTGCCTACCCCTATGGGAATGAGGCGTGATGCTATGTATGTATGTTATTATCAAAAAAATTTATAAACATCTAATCTAGTCGATGTATTTGAAGTTATTGTAACAAAGTACTTGGCAAAAGCTAGTGGATTTCAAAATTATTAATTTTACCCTTATCATGTCTTTTTTTTGCGAATTCCTGTAGATAGATTTGTCTTTATTGTACACCATGTACTCGTATTTACAACAACTCTTATGTGTTCCTATCCGTCGTATACGTTATTGGTAATGACATTATTTATTTTCTTGGGATATTTTAAATATATGTTAATTATTTGTTTTTCTTTCATATGATATCGTCAGTTTGACGCACGTGTATCCAACAATGAAAAAACTCCAGTGTTATTGACGTGAATGTATTTCCATAATAGTTTATATTAATGTATAATTTTTGGAACGTAATGTTTGCAAAGGAATACTTAAATTTCCTGATAGTTTCGAAATTGTAATTTGCGTTATTTCTGAGGAAAAGGTGTTCAAACTTTTGAACTAACTCATCTACTTCATCATATTTGTAATAGAGTATAGTTATCCAGGTACCTCAAAAAAGTCCAAATAAAACAAACTCCTTTCGCTCGCACGATGTAATGTATGTTAGCAAAAAACGTAACATCATTTAGTTTGATGCTTTGATTGCATAATTCTAAGTAGATTTCTTTAAAATCTTATTATAAAGTTTGATGTTAACTTGTGTAATCATGACTAGTATAACATATACTAGAATTAGGATATTTTTGTCAGGTTAAGAGAATGTTGTGGTATAAAAGCAGATGTAGTGAATAAAATTGAGGAGGTATGCTTAGATTGTTTGGGCACGTAGAGAGAATGAATGAAAGGAGATTGACAAAAAGGATTTATGAGTCCAGAGTGAATCCGAAAGTTGGAAGGGGAAGACAAAGGCGAACGTTCCTGGACTAAATCCAGGACATTTTAAATAAGGGCCAGGTCAAGAGTACACTAAACCAACGAACTTTTATGAAAGGTTTAATGAGAGTGAAAGAAGTGAAGGAGATATGCAAGGACCGTGGCAAGTGGAAGGACGTGGTTTCTGCCTAGCACTATGGGAATGAGGCGTGATGCTATTTTAGGTGACTATTATTTGAGGTTACTAATCACGGCCGAAAGATTCCACCATATCAGATCTAGATAAATTAAAATAAACAATATTACTAAATTTATCCTGCCAGGAATGGAGTCCAGAACCTCTGGTAGCAAAATGACTACAGGTACCATTACGCCATTAAGGCTGTCATGAAGTACGTAGATTGTATTCTATAATTCGATTAAGTCTGGACAAGTGGGGGGAGGGGTTTTTTGGCCTTGCTTTATCGTGAAAAGATATTATAAGATAAAATAACTCGTATGCAATAAAATAAATTATTAACTGTACTTATATTGATTTCAAAAAACCTGTCATTGACATCATAATTTATAATAACATAGTCTTTTTTTAATATTTCTTATAATTGTATTAATTAATGAAATAGAGATAAAGATATTTTCAACGTAATAACAATTTCATACGTATTAAAAATCCGTTCAATACATAGGAAAACAGGAAAGAATCAATATCGTATTTGTAACGAAAGTCGTGTTATCCTTAGCCGAATTATTTGACTCTTAAACAGGTTTACGAATAGAATATTAAAAAAAAAGATTGACCCCATGAGTTGAAAGTGGAATTTGCTTTTATAATCTTCAAACCATTTGGAGGTCAATGTGATCTACCCATATGCAGATTAAATAAGCCAGTTACGTGAGCGGGTGGTCCGCGAACCGCCAGTCTCGGACCGTAACGCGACTCGCGCGCACTTTCGCTATCGTACGCCGCACTTCCGCACAACCCTACGCTTTGATACAGTTCTATAAATAACCTGTAGAGATTCCAAATTCAAATTTGTTTATTTTTAATCCATACGAACTCCTTTTGTAAATATAAATTATTTTTAATCTGTACAAATTCCTTTTTTAAATCCAAATGTTATTTGTTTCTTCTTAATAACTATTATAGTGAAACTTTTTTTTGTTTATTACAGCCATAGTCTACATATATACAGACAGACTGTTCTTTTTTTAAATTCTAATTATGTCTGTTATGATTAAAACGTGTAGATCGTTGTCTTAATAAATCAGTTTTGTTATCGTACCGGTTAAGCTGTTGCACTTTATGTTGTATATTTTTTGCGATAGACGCATTTATCTTGCATCTTTTAATGGTACAACTTCATCCTGCTTCGTACCATCTACCATTTTAAAGTATAAAAGTGGCAGATAGTTAGTATTTATTAATGGGTCTTATAAAATTTTCTTATATTTATTGACTGTATCAAAAGTGACTAATAATATTGCAAAGCGTTTTTGAAGGATTTACAATTTTTAATCGTTTTTCGATTAGAAAAATTATAGGGAAAGTAATAAATTCGAGTTTTTTTAAAGGGTGCAAGTTTTAAAATTACAATTGACTGTAATATATGAATAATTGTATTAAAGAAATTATTAGAGTTCGAAAGAAAGTGTTGGTGATATATGAGAGTTGAATTTTTAATTAGACCGTGTTAAAAATTGTTGGTGACTCAAAAAGCTGGAAGGTGTTCCTGTATGAAGTGATATTAGTGTAGTGTTTTCAAGTTTAAATTGAATTCAATAATATGATAGTGATATTAGCATTTATTGGAGTCCGTTTTGCCCTCCATGTGTCCAGGCAGAGCGGGCGAGCGCTCGCCAACGAGTGCTACACACGAAAGTAAATAATTTTTTCGACATTTTTTACGTTACATGTGGTTGCTACGATATTAATAATAAATTTACTTATAAACAATGCCATTAACTTAATACATATCAAAAGTTTACACACCAAAACTCAATAATTCTCATTCTGTTTAATTATAAACATTGATATTATCATGCACTGCTATGATTAAGTACCTCATGAGCAGTATTTCTCTGAGTCAGATATTATCTATATAAATAAAAAGGAATTTCTAAGCGTGAAACACAAACTTATAATATACAAGCAGACCCAGCAAACTTGTCTTGCCAAATAATTACTATTATCGCTATTGAAAAATAGGAGTTGGTGATAAAAAGGTGAAGATTTAGGGCAATATCCCCACTGAACCTCTGGTACTTCTGATCAGGACACTGAGGGTCCCGCTGGGTTTTAGTGGGTATTTTGTTCTTCAGCGAGTCCCACACTCTTGTATGAAAGTACGACTTTCAGCCGGGGAGCGTGTATGCATTTCCAAGCGAAAAAAAAGGGTTGTATGTATTTTTGTGTGCTGTATCATAAAAATTTTTGTCAAAAAAATAAAATTTTCGTGTGGATCACCCTTAACATTGTTACACGAAAATTTTATATATTAAGAAGATATCTACTAGCTGACCCAGCAAACGTTTGTTTTGCCCTATAGTTACTATTATCGCTATTAAAAATAGGGGTTCGTGATAGAAAGTTGAAAATTTAGGGCTGTCTGTATTTTCGTATGCTGTATCACAAAAAAATAATTTCATCGCAAAATTTAAAAAAAAATTAGGGGTGAACAACCCTTATCACTTCGGGGTATGAAAAATAAATAGTATCCGGTTCTCAGACCTACTGAATACGCATATAAAATTTGGTATGAATCGGTACTGCCGTTTCGGAGGAGTATAGGTACGAAAACTGTGGCATGAGAATTTTATATATAATATATCTACTAGCTGACCTAGCAAATGTTGCTTTGCCATATAATTACCGCTATTAAAAAATAGGGGTTTCTCTTAGAGGGATGAAAATTGATGGTTGTATTTTTGTATGAGGTATCATAAAATAAATAAAAATAAAAAAAATTGTCAAACAAATATAAAAACAAAATTCAGGGGTGGCTCACCCTTATCATTTAGGAGGATAAAAAAATAGATGGTGTCCGATTCTCCACCCTAGCCGATAAGTACGCTAAGATTCACGAAAATCGGTGAGGCTTTTCTGAGGAGTTCAACTTCTAACACCGTGACACGAGAAACTTTTATATTAGATGCTTACTAAGAATGGATCTGCCTCATTGGTCTAGTAGTTAGTATGTTCGACTACATGAGGTCCAGGGTTCGAGTCCCGGGTCGGACCAATTTAAAATCGTTATTGAGTTTTCTATTCAGATTTTCTCAATATTTGCCCGAAGTTGGGAAGTTGGCGGTGTGATCCACGTCTGTCCTGCGCCCAATCTCTCTCCGGTCGTGTCGGATTGCCGTCATGTCGGACTATGAGAGTGAAGGAATAGAGAGTGCACTTGTGTACTATGCCTGCCAATCCGCAGTGAAGCAGCGTGGTGTGGGTCTATGCTCCAAAAACCCTCTCTCATATGAGTGAGGAGTTCTGTGCCAGCAGTGGGACGTTAATGGGCCGCCACTTACTTTACTTACTTTTTAAAGAATAGATTCAAATTCAACACAACTTTATTCAAATATGCTAATACAGCACTTTTGAATTGTCAAATACACTTTTTTCCATGTTATAATTGGCACTGTGAGACTGATGATGATATTAAAGTAATGAGGGTTTCTTCACGACCTGTTCTGAGAAGAGCCCACGACAAATTCAGACTGGTTTCACTTTTATTCTCGTCATCATTACAATATATATTTCTAATTTTATCTATATGGATTAGAGCTATTCATTCACTCTCACGCCTATTTATCTTCTAATTAGTCCTTCAAATTGTATAACGCTTTTTAATTTAGCTTTCCTCTAAGAACAGTATTAAACTTATTAAGAGACATCTTTGTGATTTCTTCTGGGAGCTTATTATAGAAACGTATACAGTTACCCTTGATTGAACTGTAAATTTTATGCAGCCTACTGAATATGCATATAAAATTTCATAAAAATCGGTCAAGTCGTTTCCGCGGAATATGGTGACTAAAATTGTGACACGAGAATTTTATATATAAGATTTTCATTTATAATATACTTTGTTGTTTATGTCAAAATGATCAAAACCTGTCCCATATTTTGCATTTCTTTTTACCCGGATTAATACTTTTTTAAATAATTAACCAATTATATAAATATACAATTCTTCTTCTTTATGTGCCTCTCCGACTAACGAAGGTTGGCAGTCAGTTGTCCATATTTAACTTTGTCCCTCGCGAGGCTATATAGTTGAGCGGCACTCGCAATCCCGGTCCACTCCCTGACGTTGTACAACCAGGACTTCCTCTTGCGGCCAATACGCCTCTTGCCAGCCACTTTGTCCATCATTATGAATTGTAAGAGTTCGTACCTGTCATGTCTCAGGACATGCCCCAGATACGCAACCTTCTTCTTTTTGACGGTCTTCCAAAGTTCCCGCTGACAATACATTCGTCGCAAGACCTCTTCGTTGGCAACTTTATGGGTCTAGCTGATTTTGAGCATGTACAATACATGCATGTATTTCATCATGTTACGTAATGTAACATTGTATTATTATACATAAGACATAAACATTCTAGAATGAAACAATAACGTGAGAAAACTAAAGTTCAAACAAAGATAACACTCTTCACGTATCTTATACAGTTATGACAGGAGAAAAACTTCTTTATTAGAAATATCGTGAGTTAAGTACTTATTGTATAAAAGCGAAGAGATTTTTCCCTTGATTCCGAATTTTATTCCTTCCTTGTGCGATTTTAGTAATTCTCTTTATAGTAAAATAAGTTTTGATAACATTTCTCAAGACATCCAATAACTTTTCTTCATATTGGGGTTTCACACCAAAACTACTGAACCGATTTAAATGAAATTTGGTATACAGATAGTCTAGAGCCTGAGAAAAGACATACTTTACTTTTAATACGAATTAACCGTTCTAAGGGATGGTACTATCGCCATTTTTAGAGCTAGAAGCTTTAAACTTGTTCGTTATGCTGTTAATCTACACTAATATTATAAAGGGGAAAAATTTGTATTTTTGTACGCGAGACCATATGTCTTACTATTGTAGTTACGACACTATAACTACTTTTTACATTTAACAAATTGATAGAAATGCCGATCAAAATCAGACCGTGTTTTCTATACCATTTATAAATTTTTATACAAATAAATAATTTATTATTCAAGACTGTCTCAATACCTGATGATTACTTTTTGGAATCGGATATTCCATTCAAAAGATATCATGAAATTAAAATTAAAATACATACAGTGCGGGAGAAGGGGGTGCACCATTATGAACTAAGTACCTTACGCAGTGGGCGCAAGCAACATTGAGTATTTCTAAATTTTTTAACACACAAGTTCTTTTCAGAGCTTCACACTTTTTCATAATATTTGTCAATTCATGGTCGTTTTAATTATCATGCTTATAACTTAAATATCTGTACCTATTTATGTCTACCCGTGGGAAGCCGGGACTGGCCGCTAGTTCGATATTTATACATATGACATTCAAATTTAGTGAAAGTTTTACCTTTGAGAGTGAGATATAATAATCCTTATCCTTATTATATTATAAATGCGAAAATAACTCTGTCTGTCTCTCATACTTTCACGCCAATACTATTGAACTGATTTAAATAAAATTTTGTACACAAATATAGATAGATAGAGTCTCCGAAAGGACTTGTGTCTTATAGGTAATATAATTATACCCTAAATTATTAAATATGCTACTCAAAAACACTATTCCAAATGGACGATGTCACGTTGCTAGTCAAATTAATATTAATACCTTACTTTATGTTATACCATGTGTAAGAAGTATAATCGGTAATAACTGGAGTGTAATAACATTATACTGCAAATTAACATACTCAGATCATGTTGAATCGATTGTTAACCGTGCTACTAAAACGCTCGGTTTTATTCTTCGTGTAACCCAACCTTTTACGGGTGTAAAGTGTCTTAAACTTTTGTACTGTGCACTTGTCCGCAGTACGCTGGAATATTGTAGCTGTATTTAGAACCCTGCTGTTAAAAATCAGAAACAAAGTATAGAAAAATTACAATCAAAATTTTTGAAACATCTTAATATCCGCTCACATCATAAAATAGATGTGTATTCAAATTATTCCCAACTTTGTGTCGTGCATAATGTAATGTCTCTTGAAAGAAGGAGATCACTTTTAGACATGCTGTTTCTGTATGGATGCTGCCATGGTCAATATGACAGCATCGAATTAACATCTAACATTCTCCGGTTTCACACACCTAAACTTAGAACGCGCCAAACAC
The DNA here is from genome assembly GCA_015832385.1 of Elymnias hypermnestra. Taxonomy (NCBI): domain Eukaryota; kingdom Metazoa; phylum Arthropoda; class Insecta; order Lepidoptera; family Nymphalidae; genus Elymnias; species Elymnias hypermnestra. The sequence continues at coordinate 1,751,892 of JACTOM010000909.1, read as the reverse complement.
CCCTCTTTTTTACTTCACATTGTCAAACAAATTATGCAAATAATTCCATAATTTGCCGCATTCAAAGAAATTATAACGAAACTTACTCTGACGTCGATATCTTCCATGGCAACAAACTAAAATTTAAAAAAGAATTAATAAAATTAATGAATTTAAATAGTGAGAAGGTAGCTTGTATTTGTCTCCAGACACATACTCACACACACACACACACACACACACACACACACACACACACACACGCGCGCGCAATCTCTCTGGCGCTTATTAGTCCAATAAATAAATGTAAAAAAAGTAATTGGCCTTAAGTTAATTTAATTAGATTATATGTTAGTTTAAAGAGGGCTGTGGATTTTGTAAAATAAATAAATAAAATGACATTTTATTAAGAAGGCTTTGCATTTAAAATTAAACGTCTTTCTGTCACAGTGCGTTTAATTTATTCAAAATTATTGGTCAGTGTGAAATGAAACGCGTGATTGACGACACGAAGATGTGCAGCTTGTTTTATGCTATTTGGTTAGAAGGTTAGGTAGTTTTCATATTTACAAATAATCTGTGGCATTTTATTATCCCCCCGTCGTTTAATAATTTAATATACTATTTTTCATAAATATAAATTAAAAATAGTTCCTAAATTCTTTTCTAATATTGAGAAAAACACGTGGCATTTTTATTTACAATTCTTCCTTTGATATCTCAATAAATTATTTCTATTAATTTTCGACACTTTTAATGACAGTTAAATTCATTAAATTCCTAACATATTTTCCTTTTTCCCTCACTCTAAATCTGGGAAATCTAAAGTTCTAGATTTGAATAAATATAAACAAGACTTACAAATTAGTTTGCCAAGGAAGTTTCACTTCTGACATGTGTACTTCGTACGCACGCACTTTTAGCTTTTTTTGTAGCAATTTTTTAGTATGGATAAAGCGTTATTGGCCATTAATATACATTAGGATTACGTGTGCTTTATAATCGTTTCAACTGTAACCGTAATTAAGTGTATATGAGATTATTAATTTGAAGTTACAAAATATTATCATTCGGAATTCATTAGCCTAGATATGATAATTTTATATATAAGTTTTTGTTGTGCATTATTCTATTCATATATAACCAAAAACTAGTGGAGCAGCGTGGTGGGTCTATGCTCTAAAAACCCTCTCTCATATGAGTGAGGAGGCCTGTGCCCAGCAGTGGGACGTTAATGGGCTGCTACTTACCTTTACTTACACTAAGTTACGTATTTATTTAATCTGAATGCAATGTGGCACTTTCGTCACTTAAAATATCGCCGAAATTACGAACTTTCGACACAGGTATGATGTAAATACGTTACCATAGTATCAACATTTGTGTTTAGCTTTTTTGCTGGAAATGAGGGTTTTAAAGGGTTTATTATTTATTTTATGTCGTTTTATTGTATTATTTATTTATTTCCTATACAAATTTTATTTCTATACAGTTTTTATGGTCACAGGTGTGTGTGTGTGTAATAAACTAAAGGATAAAATAATATAATTTTTACAATATAAGCGATAATAATATGCGAATAAAGCGTTTTAAGGGATGGTAGTGTCGTCATTTTGAAAGCTAGATGCTTGGAACTTACTTTTTAGTTTAATACGATATTAAAAAACAAAGTTTTACTCTCAAGAGCGAGATAGAATAATCATTATCCTTACTAATAAAATCTGAAGGTAACTTGTCTGTCGGTCGTATCTTCTTCAATGTTATTGTACTGATTTAAATGAAATTTAGTAGAGAAATATACATAGATAGAGAACCATAAGCTGTTTGCAATGAAACACTGCAAATTTTACCCTAAATTGTTAAATATACTACTCAAAAACACTTTTCCACGTGGACGAAGTCGCATTCACAGCTGTTAAAAATAAACTTACTTATACCACATATAAGAAGTTTAATTGGTAATAACTGGAATGTAATGACTTTATATTTTATGAAGAAGGCGTTGCATTTAAAATAAAACAGCTTTCAGTCCCAGTAAAGTAAAGTAAATAAGTAGCAGCCTATTAACGTCCCACTTCCGGGCACGGGCCTCCTCACACCGAGGAGCGAGGGTTTTTAGAGCATGGACCCACCACGCTGCTCCAGTGCGGATTTGCAGGCATATTACACAAGTGCACTCTCTATTCCTTCACTCTCATAGTCCGATGTGACGGGAATCCGACACGACCGGAGAGAGATCAGGCGCAGGACCGACGGCTTAACGTGCTCTCCGAGACACGGGGTGGATCACATCGCCAATTTCCCAACTTCGGGAAAATATTGAGAAAATCTTGTCCAGGACCTCATGTCTGTAGTCGAACAAACTAACCACTAGACCAATGAGGAAGTTGTCAGTCCCAGTGCGTATAATTTATTCAAATGGAAAATTTATAATTAAAAATTTAAATTATATAATTTTGACAATATAAGCGATATTAATACGTTAAAACTTTGTATAATTTTATTGATGCAAAAAGACATAACCTTGATTTGTCAATGTTGATATTTTCCAGTTTGATTTTATATATACTTTATAACCTTGATTTATTAACGAGATGGCATCGGAAACAAGTTTCTTGCATTAATCTTGAATGAAATTTTCAAAGTTATTTCCTTCGCTACCATTTTATTACTGTTATTTAGCGGATAGTCTTTCTTGCTCTCACGACCTCAAATGTGTTTATTGCTAAATATTAGTCTATAGCAGTCTGTATTGTATAACTGCATATACTAGCTTTTACCCGTAGTGTCACTCGCGTAGCTTCTTTCATAATACTGTTCTGAAAAGGATTGAAAATCTTAAAAAAGAAAGTGAATGTAATCGAAATCGTTTTCGATATATATAGGTATCTAATGGTTTATTAATTCGAAGTCGACACAAATTGCATATTAATACGAAGTATTAGAAAACTGTCAATAAACATCACATGTAGTGAATGACACATTATTTCTAAAAATCAGGACACTTGATTGAGTTTATTGTGGGTTCTTCTGAGAGCAGGTCGGAAAGGAACTTTAAGTTCTAATGTCCCATTGCACCAAACTATATCTTTCCCTAAGTGCATTTAGGGACAAGTCAATTGGATTGTTTCTATAGCTATAGAGTTGTCTAACTATTTGATGTTTTAGGGAATGTTTGTGCCATCGGGCATAAGCCTTTAATCTAAACTAATATTAGAAAGAGGTAATGTTGGTTACGTTTTCATACAAAAACTGCTGGGCCGATTTCGAAATTAGAACGCTATATATTCAAGAGGCCCCGGGTTCTAATTTGCCTGAGTCTGGACTGGTGGGAGGCTTCGGACGTGGCTTCTAGTTACCACCCTACCAGCAAAGGCGTACCGCCAAAGCAAAGAAATTTGTGTTCTGGTACGATGCCGTGTAGAAACCCTAAGAGGTATATCGCCTGGTACCAGATTAGCGCGCTTCTATTTGAGACTTTACCATCACTCACCATCAGGTGAGATCACAGCCAAGCGCTAAACTGTCAACAATAAAAAAAACTAAGTGAAATACAACTTTAATGTTAACGAAAATAAATATACGCGGGTATTACTAGTGTTATCTACACTAATATTATAAAGAGGAAAGATTTGTATTTTTGTATGTAACGAATAAACTCAAAAAGTACTGGACCGATTTTAATAATTCTTTTTTAATTAGAAAGCTACTTTATCACTGAGTAACGTAGGCTATATTTACTACTAGATTACTGTAGAAATCTCTAGAAATTACTATTAAAAGGAACCGAAGGTGTAAAAAAATTAGCCATATAATGTCTTTCATCGCATACGCTGTGAACAATATGAATGATAGGACAAAAAAATGTTCGACAATATTATAGAATATATAAATATCTACAAAAAACTTCGCGTGACCGTATGTCTAACTATTGTAGTTACGTCACTATAACTACTTTTTTACATTTAACAAATTGATAGAAATGCCGATCAGACCGTGTTATCCATACCATTTATACATTTTTATCCAAATAAATAATTTAATATTTAAGACTGTCTCAATACGTGATGATTACTTTTTGAATTATTGAAATCGGATATTCCATTCAAAAGATATTACGAAATTAAAATAAAAATACTAACTCGACGAGAGAGGGGCAGTGCTGGAGAAGGGGGTGCACCATTATGAACTAGATTACCTTACGCAGTGGACGCAAGCGACATTGAATATTTCGAGTTTTTTTTAAAAGTTCTTTTCAGAGCTACTTAGTTTTAGTACTAGGAATCACACTTTTTCATAATATTTGTCAATTGATGGTTGTTTTAATTATCATGCTTATAACTTAAATATCTGTACCTATTTATGTATACCCTTGCGAAGCCGGGACGGGCCTCTAGAATAAGTATAAAAACGCTGCTGTAAAAGCCATAATAATAATTTATTTATTTCAGATATAAATCCATAAGTGTGTTATAGTGTTAGTAACAAATAATTATCTTAAGTACTATGTTAGTGTGGTTATTTTACCGCGGTATCTATCCAGTGTTTGATAATTGGGCTGTCAGTTTTATAAGCAATTGCCTGTAGGATGCTGTTCCTCATGATTGCGTGAAAACCGTCAGTCCTCGCCGCCACAAACATGCCACTAGCACTACAGTTTCGTGATAGTCCCATTAACATCCTAAAGGCATTGTTATACTGCACTCTAAAAACATTAAGTGCCCTCTTAGAATATCTCATCCACAGACCACTCGTGTGAAAGGTTTGACAAAATGCTTTAAGAAGTGTCACTTTAACTTCTGTACACCGAGTGAATCTGCGAGCGAGCATATTACTACGCACGGCTAAGGCTCTGCGCTCCCTCTCAATATCTTCGTCGTCCTCGAGATTGCCAGTCCCAATATGACCTAAATATTTAAAATTATTTACTTTCTTAAGAGGTCTACCGTTTATAAACACAGAAGGTACATGACCTGGGCACTTCTTTCCTGATTTCTATAATTAAAAACCTAAAATTCATACAGTAATGTCCATCAAATGGTTTATTAATACAAAGTGCATTGCGCGCGGTTGTTGCGTGCTTACAAGACCTTCACCCTACCGTGAGCTAATGTCAGTTTCGTGCAGTGTCAGAGTCAAAACTAAATTTATCATAAGTACTTGTATATTTCACAAATAAATTTGATAAAGGTAATTTATTAAACCTCGATGGCCTATAGTGATAGGCACGTTGATTCTTACTTAAAGAGTCATGCAATTGTATCGTCGGCATGCACCGGAATAAATTGTTCTATGTAATTTATTTCTATTTTGTCTCCCTGACGAAATGTCACAAATAAGAGTTTCGCTAGTAGAGGATTCCCGGATTCGTTTTCCAGCAGGTGATATTTAGAAACTTGCACTTATATTCTATTCCCTTACTCGTCAACGAAGTCTCCAATTACCCACACAACAAGAAGACTAGTTATCGCGGCAATTACTACCTACTATTAAAAAAAAAAGTCAATACACGATCTTATTAAAGAACATAAACATCTTTGTCGGTTAAGTAATCCTCAACATTGTAATTTGCCTTTTGTAATAGGTCATTTTTAACATATTTCTTAAAACCATGTGGAGTCAAACCCAGAAGTGATTCGGGTATCTTTTTAATTAGTACTACCATTTAAAAAATAAGTCACTATACGATCTTATTCAGGAATATAAACATCTTTGTCGCTTACCTAATTTTCAACATTATAATATGCCTTTTGTAATAGGACTTTTTTAACATATTTCTTAAAACTATGTGGAGACAAACCCAGAAGTGTTTCAGGTACCTTATTACAAATGCGTTTGCTCAACCCGACAAATGATTTCTAAACCTTCTTGACTCTACAATATGGCACTACAAGTTTGATTTTATTTCTTGAGTTAACTTTGTGTGGTTCCCTCTTTTTGCTGAATAAGTGAAATAAGTGTAATATTATTACGGATATATAAAATGTTATTCAATATATATTGCGACGGTACTGTGAGAATTGACGTTTCTTTGAATATATTTATTTATATACGTACGTACGAACGTACTCTAACGGTGTGAAAAAAGGTAATATTAATCTGGCTATAAGAGCTTAAAATATCTTTTAGTATCTCTTATCTATGGTAATTATCACGTAATTACTCTTAGAATTCATTATTTTTAGTGTAATATTTGACTTCATATTTATGTACCACTTTTACTGAGTAAGAGTAGTTTAGTATGTTTTAAAAGAACAGCAAATTTTCAAAACAAAAGAATGAAATTTCGTGTAAACTTACTTACGTACGTAACTTGTTACTTTTTAGAAGAATAGTGACAATTCAAAAAAACTAATATAAAAGGGATCTTTATGTAAATAAAGCAAATCATATAACGACATTGACTTTTTAATATAAAGAAATATTATTTATTCAGGGTTATACTTAAATAAAACTTTAGAATGTATATATCGCGTACTGGTCTTCCATCGCTTAAATAAAGACAACCACAGTCAATTTTCACAGAGACTATTTATTACTTAAACTTTATTAATTATTTCTTTTTGATTAAATGACTATAACCAATAATTTATGGGTGCAAGGTGTGCACCGGACACAACTTCGAATAAGAATGCCCGCCAGTCTAATACATGCCCTTTGATACTGGTTTCTGCGATTGGGGGTAGTTCGAATTTTCAAAGTCAGCAGTCTGTCCGTTGGTAATACATCTACCTCCGGTTCGGAAAGCTGATTCCGCTGAGAAGAAACCGTAAAGAAACTCGACGGTTACTAATTTAAACATAGTTTTTGTACGTTACAATGCGTTTAGCTTTCATGTGCAACTGGAATCATGTCCAAACATCTTTTTAAAGTAAAAAAGTAAGTAGCAGCCCTTTAACGTCCCGCTGGGCACAGGCCTCCTCACTCAGAGGAGCGAGGGTTTTTAGAGCATAGACCCACCACGCTGCTCCAGTGCGGATTGGCAGGCATAGTACACATGTGCACTCTCTATTCCTTTACCCTCATAGTACGATGTGACAGGAATTCAACACGATCGGAGAGAGATCAGGCGCAGGACCGACGGCTTAACGTGCTCTCCGAGGCTCGGGGGTGGATCACACCGCCAAAATCTTAACAGAAAACTCAATATTGATTTTTTGAATTGGCCCGACCCGGNATGTGGAGGCAAACCCAGAAGTGATTCGGGTATCTTTTTAATTAGTACTACCATTCAAAAATAAGTCAATACACGATCTTATTAAAGAATATAAACATCATTGTCGCTTAAGTAATCCTCAACGTTGTAATATGCCTTTTGTAATAGGACATTTTTAACATATTTCTTAAAACCATGTGGAGTCAAACCCAGAAGTGATTCGGGTATCTTTTTAATTAGTACTACCATTCAAAAATAAGTCAATACACGATCTTATTAAAGAATATAAACGTCTTTGTCGCTTACGTAATTCTCAACATTATAATATGCCTTTTGTAATAGGACATTTTTAACATATTTTTAAAACCACGTGGAGGCAAACCCAGAAGTGATTCGGGTATCTTTTTAATTAGTGCTACCATTTAAAAAAAAAAGATAATATACGATCTTATTAAAGAATATAAACATCTTTGTCGCTTACGTAATTCTCAACATTATAATATGCCTTTTGTAATAGGACAATTTTAACATATTTCTTAAAACTCTGTGGAGACAAACCCAGGAGTGATTCAGGTATCTTATTACAAATGCGTTTGCTCAACCCGACAAATGATTTCTAAACCTTCTTGACTCTACAATATGGCACTACAAGTTTGATTTTATTTCTTGTGTTAAAATTGTGTGGTTACCTCTTTTTGTTGAATAAGTGAATTAAGGGATATATAAAATGTTATTCAATACATATTGCGACGGTACTGTGAGAATTGACGTTTCTTTGAATTTATATACGTATATACGAGCTCTACTCGTAACGTACTCTAACGGTGTGAGAAAAGGTAATATTAATCTGGCTATAAGAGCTTAAAATATCTTTTTATATCGCTTGTCTGTGGTAATTATCACGTAATTACTCTTAGAATTCATTATTTTTAGTGTACCTCATGTCTGTAGTCGAACATGCTAAACACTAGACCAATGAGGCAGTTTCTTTGTAATAATCTTTAACTTTATAATGTTTGTAAAATGCGTATGCTCAACGCGACACATGATTTCTGAACTTTATTCACTCTAAATAATGGCATTCCAAGTTTGTTTTTATTTCTTGTGTTAAAATTGTGTTTTCGTATAGATTATATAGTGCATCGGTACACAAAGGAGTCAAATTAAAGATCGTAAACTTCCGCTGCGGTTATTACCGGTTTGGTGTCGTTGAGTGCTAAGTGGTCAAACAAGAAATAAATTAGATATAAGAAAGATGAAATCTTTGTCAACGGAAATTCCACTTATCTAAGCAGTGCTAAAATGTACATTTAAACGATATATTGAGCTTTAAAATACAACGTTATTTTATTGCTGACAGGTTAGCGCTTGATTGTGACTATATCTGATCGTATGTGATGATACAGTCTCAGATGGAAGCACGTTAATCTGATAACAGGCAATTTACCCTATAGTGGTAACTAACCATGGCTGCAGCCTCCCACACGTTTAGATTCAGGCAAATTAGACAATGCAGTTTCCTTAAGGCGCCTTACCAGGGATCGAACCCGTGATCTCTGCAATCAAAGCTAGTACGCCGGAGAGGCCGTCAATGGTTTCGATTAGGAGTGTGCGAATTATTCGAAAAATTTCGAATAATTTGATTTTTTCCGAATGCTTCGTAAACTATTAAATTATTTGTGAATTTTCGAGAATTTTCAATTCAGGGTTTTCTTATGTACAATATTTCAATATAAATTTAACAGTCTACATACATTTTATTTAAATCTGAAAGTAATGTTCAATTCGAATAAGTGCGGGTTTACGTTATCTGTTGCTCTTTCGTCTACTTTGTTGCATAATAAATTGCAGATTGTTAAAATATGATAGAGAAACATTACTCCCTGGTGAATTTTTTTTCGAAATTCTCTGGTAACTGTTTTTTAAACGAAGAGTATATTCGTAAGTCTAATATTTCGACACACGATTATTTAAGTAATGATTGCGAATGATTCCAAAATTTTCGAATAAAGTAAAGGTAAGTAGCTGCCCATTAACGTCCCACTGCTGCTGGGCACAGGCATCCTCGCTTATATGAGAGAGGGTTTTTAGAGCATAGACTCACCACGCTGCTCCACTGCGGATTGGCAGGCAAGTGTACTCTCTATTCCTTCACTCTCATAGTCCGACGTGACGGCAATCCGACACGACCGGAGAGAGGGATTAGGCGCAGGATCGATGGCTTGACGTGCTCTCCGAGGCACGGGGGTCGATCACACCGCCAAAATTTTCCCAACTTCGGGCAAATATTGAGAAAATCTTAATAGAAAACTCAATATCGATTTCGAACTGGCCTCGAACCCAGGACCTCATGTCTGTAGTCGAACATGCTAACCACTAGACCACTGAGACAGTATAATTTTCGAATTATTCATGGAATTTCCAAAAATATGAATTGTTCGTTTCGAACGATATTCGCACAATAATGAGTAACACCAACAAGATTTCTGTCTGGCTTCTAATTTCAATAAATAGTTTAATAACATGTATAACCTGCTCACCAAAACTTCTAGAAAAGTGAACGCCAAAGGACGAAATTAACACCAATCGGGACAAGGTTAAAACATGTGTAATGTAACTAGTATTATATATACCAAAATAACGGAATGCAATAAACCTTGAGATCTTGATTGAGGCCGACATCTTTGCTTAGAGGTCAATAAAATTTATATAATCGTATTAAAGACGTTCTTAACTAACAGATAGCCTTATGTAAATGGCGATTACAGGAAATTTACTTCGTCTGCGTACACCTAAATGTTAAACTTATATAAATGGTAATGATGATTTCAAAAATTCAAAATTCTTTATTGCAATTAAATGCCTAATACGGCTTGCAATACTACACAGTGTAATAAAACCAAAATTTAAATGTATATACGTTTAAATAAATTTACAACGTAAATGTATACAAAACTTAATAGTATATGAATTTGTACGTAAAAAATAAAATTATAATTAAAATGATGTCGAAAAACTTAATTGGAAAAAATTCTTTTATAAAATGTCTTAAAAATTATATTGATGTTATGAAATCCTCGTACATTGTGAGGTGACTTATTATATATTTTGATAGCCATAACGGAGATTTTATTAAAAAATGTGGTTTTATAAACTGGAATCTGAAATTTATCTCTACAACGATCTGGGTTTGTCCAAGCAAAGAGGTTATCATTATTACTTAAAAATAGACATAATTCTGAAATATATAAAGATGATTTGATGATGTAAAGAATTTGTACACTTAGGATCTAAATCTACAAAAGATGGAACATGTGAAAGTGATATTGAAAGGAGAGTGAATGCAGGAAATATGGTAAATGGTGCTCTGCACGCCTTTATGAATAGCCAGTTGTTGTCTCAAAGGGCCAGACTGGCTGTGCATAGAGTAGTGTTGGTGCCAACACTTATGTATGGTAGTGAAAGTTGAGTATGGCAGAAGAATTACATAATTAAAGTAAATGCGGTAGAGATGAGAGCGTTGAGAAGTATGAGTAGAGGAAAACTGAATGATAGAGTAAGAAATGGTTTGATAAGAGAACGTTGTGGTATAAAAGAAGATGTAGTGACTAAAATTGAGAAAGGTATGCTTAGATGGTTTGGGCATGTAAAGAGAATGAATGAAAGGAGACTGAAAAAAAGGTTTTATGAGTCAAGAGTGAATGCGAAAGTTGAAAGGGGATGACCAAGGCGTATGTTGGTCTAGCCAAATCCAGAATATTTTAAATAAGGGCCAGGTCAAGAGTACTGTAAACCGACGAACTTGTATGAAAGGTTTAATGAGAATGAAAGAAGCAAAGGAGATATCCAAGGATTGTGGGAATTGGAAGGACGTTGTCGTATGTATGTAATGATACCGTAAGAAGATTTAGTTTTTTAAAGTATGGCCTACAACTATCTTTTCTTTGTATTTGGCACAGCGCTCTTACGCATCTTTTTTAAGCTAAACAAATATCTGATTAATCATGCTGGTATATCCCCAGAAAAATATACCATAGCGTAGAATAGAAACTACTTGTGCATGGTATGTTGGTAATAATGTTATTATATCTACTTTTTTTAGATAACTGATTTAATTTTGATGAGACGTAGTCAGCATGAGATTTCCAAGTGATATGTTGGTCAATATACAAGCCTAAAAATTTTGTTTCACATTTTGTTAATTTTATTTCCAGACTAGTTAATATTTATGTCATAATTAATTTTACTGCTTATATTTTGAAATTTCCTTATTTTTGTTTTCTTGAAATTTAAAATGAGTTTATTCTCAACTAACTATTTTATTATATCTACTAAACTATTATTTATAGCGTTTCCGTGTTCATCAATCACGTGCGAAATGTTTCATAAGACAACTAGTGACTTGTGGCAGACTATTAATATATATCTAGGAGAATAAGAGAGAAGGAAAGCATAAAGCATAGGGGCGTATGGTTCTTCACCGACATCGTCATTAATGGCATCCATAATTTCCCTACTGTGGGCGTTTGTGGGTAATGTTGCAATAATTAACTCAGATTATAATGTTCAATCATTTAATTTTCCCCATATCAATTTAAACAGACTCATTAATAATAATAGGAACGCTACAGTTTGAATAGTCGACCGCTCTGGCGGACCGTCACTCGAGAACTACTGAGAGACGCGCCGTACTGCCACTTATTAACTCTGTCCCACGCCGATAGACAGATGGAGCCAGCGTTCAACAGACTATTGCACTCCGACACATGTTTTTTATATTTTATTTATATTTAGAAACACAAAGTACAGAAATATACATATACATTACAAAAATATTTCAGACCAAGAAAGTTTTCAACAATACATTATTTTTATAATTAAAGTTAAAAGTGAGTGTATGCTATAATACATTAAGTATACACCTTAAAATTTAAACTACACGCATTTTTGGGAAGAAAATTATATATTTTGAGAGAGAGAGAGAGATGAAGTAAGTCGAATCCAGAGAATACCATGTTGTAATGTTCACAACATCTTATGAATTTATTCTCTATATGTGTTGTATATTAATATACTCCTATGTTTTCGTTATCTTAGAAACCTGTGCTTAAAAAATAAGGTCGTATCTTAACTTATTTTTTATGCACAGGTTTCTAAGATCCTTACTGCAGCTGAATATTACTGATAGTTTCCTACAAATACTTCCATCTGAAATAGTTACATATAAGCGGAAAGTGACAAATATATTTAAACATACATACATACATAACATCACGCCTCATTCCCATAGGGGTAGGCAGAGACAACATCCTTCCACTTGCCACGATCCTTGCATATCTCCTTCGCTTCTTTCATTCTCATTAAACCTTTCATACAAGTTCGTCGGTTTAGAGTACTCTTGACCTGGCCGTTATTTAAAATGTCCTGGATTTGGTCCAGGAACGTTCGCCTTGGTCTTCCCCTTCCAACTTTCGCATTCACTCTTGACTCATAAATCCTTTTTGTCAGTCTCCTTTCATTCATTCTCTCTACATGCCCAAACCATCTAAGCATACCTTTCTCAATTTTAGTCACTACGTCTTCTTTTATACCACAACGTTCTCTTATCACACTATTTCTCACTCTGTCACTCAGTTTTAATCCACTCATGCTTCTCAACGCTCTCATCTCTACCGCATTTATTTTACTTTTGTGATTCTTCTGCCATACCCAACTTTCACTACCATACATAAGTGTTGGCACCAACACTCCAGCATGCACTGCCAGTCTAGCCCTTTGAGACACCATCTGGCTATTCATAAAAGCATGCAGAGCACCATTTACCATATTCCCTGCATTCACTCTCCTTTCGATATCACTTTCACATGTTCCATCTTTTGTAAATTTAGATCCCAAGTATACAAATTCTTTCACCTCTTCCACTTGTTCCCCATCTATCAAAATATTGCCATTCATCATAGATTCATCTCGTTCAAAAAGCATAACTTTCGTTTTGTTTACATTCACTTTCATTCCTTTCCCTTTCAAAGCTTCATTCATAATATTTAGCATCTCCTGAAGCTCGTTAGCGGATGACGCAAGTATTACTTGATCATCAGCGTAGAGTAAACATTTGATGAGTAATTCATTCATTCTTAACCCATACATACATTCTTTTAAATCTGTCAAACATTTATCCATGAAAAGGTTGAACAGCCATGGTGACGCAACACATCCCTGTCGAACACCTCTTTCGACAGGAAACCACTCCGTGTACGCTCCGTTTATTCTGACACAGGCACTAGAACCCTCATAGAGAGACTTCAATGCTTGGATCAGACAACCGCTCACCCCATACGTAGATAACGTTGACCACAGCTCATTCCTCACCACTCGATCATAGGCCTTTTCTAGATCTACGAAAGCGCAATAAACTTTTTGGTGTTTAGCCAAACATTTTTCAGTTATGCACCGTAAAGAAAAGACCTGATCCGTACATCCCATTCCTCTTCTAAATGATATATATTTAAAGATGATTGACAAATTTATTTTCTAATATGGAAGCTAGAAAGTATTCGTATAGTACTCAAGCGAAGCCCTCATCAATCAAAGTTAAACTTTTAATTATCAATTTAAAGCGGTTAAGCATTTTCTGATGAGGCAGATCACGTCGGCAAACGGTTTTCAGATTCTCTCTCATATCATTTTAAACGTTACTGTCTGTCTGTCTGTCACTGAACGTTTCACAGGTTACTTGATTATATGGTTGATAGGCTCGTAAAATTAGAGAGGCAATGTTTCACGTGACAGCAGGTTGAAGGTTTGAAATGTTTACTATCCAAATATGTTATTAGATGTATTTTTATGAATTGAATTTTTCATTTTACTTACAGACTCTAATTAGCCTGTTCGATATCCCCAGTAGGACAAGTTTAGGAAAGTGTCTTTTCTAATTTGTCTGACTCTGAACTGGTGGACGGTTTTGGTCGTGGCCAGTTAGCACCTTACCAACAAAAAAGTAATGGCAAGCAAGAGAGTTGTATCCCAGTACAATGCTGTGTATCTCTCATTGGTCTAGTGTTTAGCATGTTCGGCCACGGTCTTAAAGTCCCGGATTTGAGTCCTATATTGAGTTTTCTACTAAAGATTTTATCAATATTTGCCCGAAGTTGGGAAGTTGGCGGCGTGATCCACCCTCGAGCCTCGGAAAGCACGTTAAGCCGTCGGTCCTGCGCTTGCTCACTCCGGCTGTGTTGGATTGCTGTCACATCGGCGTATGAGAGTGCACTTATGTGGATACACTGCCTGCTTACCAAAAGTTTTAACAGCCCTCTCTTCTATGAGTGAGGAGGTGTGTAAGACGTTAATGGCTGTCACTTACCTTTACGATGCTGTGTAGAAACCATAACAGTAAATTGTCTTTTACCAGATTAGCAAGCTTTCTTAGATTGTATCATCACTTGCCATCACACGTGATCACAGTCAAACGCTAAACTGTCAGCCATAAAAAGGCTCAACGAATAGAGGACTTGTGTTAGTCCAATGGACGTGGGTTCGCTTCAACTGATGGACGTCCACTTCTGGACTTAGGTCTCACGTAATGATGTCCACAATGCCCGATCTTGCGCCGCCTGGCTCCAGCGACTACCGGCGACCCTCTTGATGTCGCCGGTCCACTTCGGTCCGCTTGTGGAGGGACTCTCTACACTGCGCCACCCAGTGCGGGGTCACCACTCCAGCACCTTCGGGCCCCAACGTTCATCGACCGATGGACGTTCGGTCAGACTATGTGCCCCGCCCATTGCCACTTCAGGTTCGAGATTCGTAGGCCTATGTTGGTTACTTTGGTTCTGCTACGGATCTCCTCATTTCTGATTTGATCGCGTAGAGAAATTCCGAGCATAGCCCTCTCCAACGCACGCTGAGCGACTCTGAGCTTTCGTATGAGACCCATAGTCAGCGACCACGTTTCGCGTGTATGCTTACCATTTTGTTTTGTTTTCGAAACGAAACAAAATTGTTTGCATACACGCAATCGGAGACTTGTTTTATTTCTTGTTACAGCTATTATGTGAGATTGTCCAGTAATTTAATGTTGTCTTGTATTAATACACTAGCTGTTGCACGCATCCGTATGCACTTAGGAGATAAAGAGAAGGATCAAATTTGGTTAGCATTAAAAAGATTATAGTGAGCCAACTGTTTTTAGGATTACTTTAAGCATTTACGCAGAGCACGCAACGGAAGGTCACAAAAGGAAAAAAATAAAAGTGCGTGCGTACAAAGTACACATGTTAGAAGAGAAACTTCTTTTGCAAACTAATTCTTAAGTCTAGTTTATATTCATACAAATTTAAAACGTTAGATTTCCAAGACTTAGAGGGAGGGAAAAAGGAAGATATGTTAGGAAACTAATGAATTTAGTAGTCATCAAAATATTTAGTGTTTAAAGAAGTCACAAATGACGAATTTTAAATAAAACTGCGACATCTTTTTAATTAAATTTTGTTTTGGAATTTAAAATCTAGCAAAGAGAATTTATGAAATATTTTCATCTTGAATTATGAAATGTCACATGTTATTTTATAAAGTACATTTTTAGTAATCATACCAACCTTCAAGGAAATCGCGCCATGGACTTTTTTTAATTGCCGACAAGTTAGCGCTTGATTGTCACTACACTTGATGGTAAGTGATACAGTCTAAGATAGAAACGTCTAGTAAGAGGCAATTTACCTCTTATGATTTCTTTACAGCATCGTACTGGAACACAAATCTCTTGCTTGGAGGTATGTCTTTGCTGGTGGGGTGGTAACTAGCCACAGCCGAAGTCTCCCACCAGTCCAGGCTCGAAACTAATAAGAACATGCAATTTCCTAAATTCTTAGATTTAATCAGTTTCATTTTAATATTTATTGCGGACAGTTTGCTTTTATTTAGTATACTATCGAAATTATTAGTTTATTAGGAGGATAAATGGAATAGTAATAAGAAAGACTAGTTAAGCGAAAAAGAATCAATAGATTTCATTAATAATATTTATTGGAATTGAAATCAATGCAATGTCGATGGTTTTTGCAATATACATTTTAGAATGATTTCCTCTTTAAAATAAATTAAATTTAAAAATATATGGGAATAATAATTTACAAACCGCACATTTAAAGTTGTAGGACGTCACTTTTAATTGCATTGTAATTAAAGTTATAATATCTGTTAATTAATAAGCTAGCTGACGGTAGCAAGGTAACAGTATAACGATTTGTAAAGTAATATTTCACATTAAAACCCTTATTTACGTTATGAGGAACCTAATCAAAAATATCTTTATTCAAGTAGGCATATTACAGCACTTCTGAATCAAATCAAATTACATTTTTTTCCACACTCTGATTCTAATATACGTCTGATGATGGTACTCAAGAACGGCTTAAAATCTAAAGTTACGACGGTTCCTTCGCGCCCTGATCCGAGAAGAACCCACAACAGACTCAGTCGGGTATTGTTTTTGTTACGATCATCATAAGGTAATCTTGCAACTTATAATACGATTTTTCTATCAACTTTCTTTTAACAAAGACTATGAATTTATTAATTGACATCTTTAAAACGTCATGTGGAAGTTTACTATAGAAACGTATACAGTTACCCTTAAGTGAGTTGTTAATTACGCAGCCTACTAGAATTTATAACAAGTTTGTTTTGGGTTTACTTCAAAAGGTTATTTTCTCCTCATTTTTATTTATACAATCATAAAGTTTAAGATAAATAACGAAATTTTAAAGACGTGTTATACATGGCGTAGGAAGTGAATACTTTCCTCTTAACGTAACATCAAGCAGATACTACCTCGACAATATTTACAATGCAACCAGAACAATAAACAGTTTTTCAATATTCGAAAGCTTGTTGTTTCACTGAAAAAAACTTACAGCACTTTCGATTGCATTGTAGTGAGTAACGACCGAAATGTTATTGTTATTTTGGCATTGCAATGTTATTGGTTTTGACAAGTAACGGTTTTATAATTAAAATATACCTATAGCTCGATTTCGAAAGCAAAAGACCATTGTAGTAGAGCAAATATATATAGAAACTATTATGGTTATCGTAAGAGTCCACACTCTTGATTAAATCATCGTGAGTTAGTTTTCTTTGCTAGAACTACTAAGTTTCTTTTTGCCTTTAACTTATATGTCTAATTTTTCAGTACTGTATCTAAATATAATAACGTGGAAAGCTTTTACACTTTGTCTGATTAGAAACCAAAACCAGTTGATAGTCAAGTGAATCCACAACATAACAAATAAAAAGTGCAGTCAGAAGTGAAACTTTTTTGGCAAACTATTTTTTAAGTCTTGTTTATATTTATACGATTCTAAAACTTTAGATTTCTCAGACTTCCAGAGAGGATAAAAGGAAGATATGTCAGGAATTTAATGAATTTCATTGTCATTAAAATATTAAGTGTCGGAATTTAATACAAATAATGTATTCAAATGACAAGGTCAAATGAAGAATTGCAAATAAAAATGCCACGTATTTCTTGTTTATATTAGAAAATATTAATGGAAATTAATCGAAAAATGTTTTGTTTAAATTTAAAATTTAGAAATGAGAGAGAAAAATTTATATTTTATAAAAAATAGTATATTAAATTATTAAAGGATGATTTGCAAATTAAAAAGGCACATATTATTAGTAAATATTGTTTCATCCGTAAACACTTTACCCCCATGCGCCTAAAGAAGTTTCACTTCAAAAGAAATAGAATACTCTATGGTGAACCATACAATTTTATATCCTATCCTATTCTAAGCGTGTTTTATCACAAATTCAAATTCTTTCTCCTGTTATGGTCTTCGCAAATAAACTACGAGATATACGCAAAAATCAAATCGCAGTTTCTCATTTTATCACTTCAAATCGGCCGTTAAATTATTCCGAACAACTTCTGACAATCAAAAAGATGAAACACCGTCAAACATAGTATGTCAAATGTGCCATTAATAAATTGTCATGTCAAAAGTTTTGTGCCACATTTTTTGATATCAGTAGGTTCTTTGAAATGATAAAGATCGTGAAATGGAAGTGATCGACGACCACTCACCGAAAATTCTTATCGCAACAGACGTACATTTACGAGTATATCTACTATCAATTTTTAGTTTAATATATTTGAACGACATGTAATTCAAGTTACATTATAAAGAAGTGAAATTTATTTAATACTAGCGACCTGACTCGTTTTCTCACGGGTAGTACAGAGAAAGAAAGAAAAGCATTTATTTAATAATGGCACAAACAGCATTCTTATGCCTTCCCTGGACTTCCACAAAGCCAAAATTAACAAAATCAGCCCAGCCGTTCTCAACTAACGAACAGCAATTGATTTTTATATATATAGATATCACATCGCGGAATATTCCTAAGTTTTTAAAGACAAATAGCTATACAAAGAGAAACACCCTATTTGTCCTTAAACAAGTTCAGTAACAGAAAAAAGGCTGCAAAGTGTAGGAAAGATATCCTCTATTAAAATATTAAAAGAAGCCTATAGAGATAAGATATATAGAGATAAGAAAAACCAGCTCAATATATTCATTTAAAGCCCTACTAATAAGGCATTTCCTTAAGAAGTACATC
Organism: Elymnias hypermnestra; assembly: GCA_015832385.1. NCBI lineage: Eukaryota > Metazoa > Arthropoda > Insecta > Lepidoptera > Nymphalidae > Elymnias > Elymnias hypermnestra. The sequence goes on along the minus strand of JACTOM010000909.1, from coordinate 1,733,132 downwards.
ACTGCTTGAATGACCTCAACTATAACTATTATCACTTTTTTTTTTGTTTAATCAATTATGGTGTTGCTATCACTGATGCTTATGTCATAGTTTACACCTAGCTTTAATTGTTATTAATTTTTGTTTCTTTTTTACTGTTTTTTTTTTCATATATTTTTTCTTTATTTCTGTCTATCTCTGTATTCTTACTTTAACACTGTAATGCAAATCTACCAACGACTTTTCTAACACAAGAAGGGTTGGCTGGTAGATAAAGCTTTGTAGCTTTAAGCCCCGCCGTTTGCACTCTGTGCAATAAAGTTTATAAATAAATAAATACATATATTTTGTACATTCATTAATATTCATGTTGGCATACTTTCTTATACATTTTTTTTGCCAGCTTCTGTCTTTTAGCAGTATGTCACTTCTGAAAGACTTGTTCTTCTCACAGTGTCTAAAACAATTAAAAAGTATTCGGAAGACTTTACGCATTGATCTGAATTAAAATACGTGAAACCGGTTTTAAGTAGGATCTTGACTTCCGTCCGTAAGTGAAATGCAACGATATAGTGAGACAATTGTTTTTAGACATTGATAATTTTATCTCTGTTGCCTAATAAAATATCTCAAATATATATTAATATAAGATAAATGAAGTCGTGCTTTATCTATATCTAACCTAAATACTACAGTCAAATTAGGATTTGACATAGCATGAATGTTTGCGGAGTGGCTAGGTGTGAGCCTACAGAGGTGTGCCACGAGTGTGGCTGTGTCGTTGACACGGCCCAACACTCGCTTGTCCAGCCTGAACTGTTCAACGTGCCGCGCTCGTGGCGTTTATTGGTACGAATCTCTCGCTCCCCGCCGTCATTAGAATGCTGGTGAGCGAGAGAGCATGGTGTGCTACGCTCCCCTTCTGCGGGGATGTCATGACGCGGAAGGAGATGGCGAAACGATTGAGGGAGGCGAACGTGACCAATTCGACCGTTCGCAGGAGAAGGCCGGGAAGGAGGCGAGAAGCCCACGATCGCCGTCTGCCTCCTTTGGGTAACGGAACCGGAGTCCGTTGTCCAACAAAGAGAGGTCCCGCGAGGTGGTTGGTGGCTTGCCAGGTGCTCCAGGCAATCCACCTTCGGAGTAATTTTTGGTCATTGACAGAGTTGGGCCTTAGCAGGCACATCGCTGGCGGGGTTGCGAATGTTTGTCAGTCGCGTTCTCCGAGTGATGTAGGAGCACCGTTAGGTTTTAGCCGGTATAAGTCCGGCTTACCCTGTAACATCCTCCCGAGTATTCCAGGTATCCGCGAGAATTTCCCAGCGTTAAAAAAAATAGCATGGATGTTAATTCCTTTGAGAATCGTCGGGGAAGTCGTCGACAGCTTAATTTTCTGTTTTCGGTACCTGCACTCTGTTCCGCCGTCCGCCATCGTAAATTTAAGGATCTTGGATTTAATTGATGATGGATAACCCATCTCGCTTATGCCTCGCTTTTTATCAACTTTACGCGAAAATTGGTAATAACCAAAGTTATTCGAAATCTAATTTTCTAAAATTTTGAATTTTTTTTTTAAATTTAAAGTGATCACTGATTTGTTGTATTCATTTCAGTCTGGAATAGCAGAATAACTATAAAATAATAACTACAAACATGTGCAAATAACAACTCAAATCAATTGGTCTGCTTCTCTGCAGATCATTTGGTATTCACGCGAATAATTTCAATTTCGATATACATATTCCTTTCGCGAAGTAGACTCTTATCAAGAACGGATTTCATCATATTCCCACGGAGACGAGAACTATGCGGATAACGAAACGGTTTGAACGATATTCACGAGATATCCATTGGGTAAGGATTGTTATTAGGTTGAGTAATTAGGCTACATTTTGAGAATAACTCCCTATGAGAACGAAACATTCGTATGTCCCCACTAATCTCCGAAACGGCGGGAATTATTTGGACTATAATTTCATTAACAAATAGCGCGTGTGTTGGTTTGCGTAAAAATTCACAAACTATATACATATGGGAGATGGAGCTGTAGAGAAATGTTGATCAATGAAGCTATTTAAGACCCTTCTGCTAGATCTAACTTCTCGATTAACTAAATTTTTACAACACATTAAGATGACAAACTTAATCGACGCTTCAATAGTTTTTTATTTTTATTATTTTATTTATTTAGGAACACCAAAAACACATACATTAAACACTTATAAACTAGTGTTAGTAATAATGATACATTCTAATGCATGAGCCAATTATAGGCGTACACAGCTTTCAAGAATGTGTTTGTTAGATAAATAAAAAAATGGAATCAAAAGGTTAATCAATTAATTAACGATGAACGATAAACCAAACTATATACAACAAATGATAAACTGACTACAACACACAACAACTACACTATATTTACATAACTACAAGGATACTCAAATTGTTGGTAATAATTGATTTCAATAGGTAATTAATGATAGTGTGAAGACTCTATAATCTTGAAGACTAGATAATGTAGGTAAGCTATTCAGTAGGTAATGCCTGGTTGTCAGACAAGTGTGTAATTTTAACGGCTCGTAGGAATATATTAATTGCTTCTAAGCTTTCCATTCGCCAAAAGCTTTATTTAAACACTTTATCGTACAATTAATGTGTAACGAATCAATAAAGTATTGGGTTAACTGTGATCCGTTATAAATGTTTGATAGTGTTGCCAAGTTTTATATAACTAATATAGTAACTGTTAATTTTTAAGATCTCTAATGGTAGTTAGATGAAAACGGCAGGAATAGATAATTATTATTATCTATTGAACCCTATAATAATGTAATCAGAAGAGTTTCTAACAGAAGATATTATAAATTTTGACCAGGCTTCGGTCTAATTTCGGTCGGTTACTATGCCATTAGCACGAACTTAAAAACTGTTGTGTCCCTGTGTTATATAATTCCGATATCAAACTAAATAAATGCCCCGAATGTGTCAAATATTTAATGAATTAAAAAGCTGGTTGTCGGGTCGTCAAGGACATGTTTGGGCAGCTTCCTCATAGGCGGGATGTTTAGCCTAATTGGCTCCCTTGAAGTAGTGTAGACTACTTCAAAAGAGCCAATTAGAGAGTTTTAAAGTGACTGTGGACCGTTGCGTGGTCGAGGTCCCTGTGGAGATCGACGTTAGGCATAAACAAGTGGCTTTGCGCATGAATTTGTTCTGCAGCGTCTGAAGTCAAACCAGCCGGTGTACAGAAACGTGAGCGAACACTTCGCTCGCATAAGAGATGCAAGTTTTGTACTGTCACCTTGTAGCGTAGTGATATTTTACTCTTCTTGCAAATCATCGGATAGACACACACTACTCTGCCACGGACATTGCGAATGTGTACGGTGAAATGCGTACCGAACCCGCGCTCTCAGTTCCTTTTATAACACCCCTAGTGCGGCCTTGGATTGTTTCCGAACCGACACTGTCCGACGCACGGGCCTTTAACGTGCCTTCTCTTTCTATTTAACCATCCAACTGCTTTAGCAACAAATACATACGTCTACTTCTCTCATATACATAGGATGACTTATCTCTAAATAGATTTTTTTCAGGAAGCCTTTGATATGGAAGAGAACTTAATTGAGATGTGGCACAAGTACCAAATTTTATTGGGAAACAAAAAAAGTACAAAACTAAATTCTAAAAAGAAAATGACTTCTTCTATTTGATGCTTGTGTCTTTCTTGACAGCAGAATTATATTTTGATCTCTTGGTTTAATTAAAAATTATAAATTGATATGTTTTGGTTACGTTGTTCATTATAATAGAACCTATTCCATGTTTTAAGTGAAAAATAATGGGTTGAAATGGTTTATTAGTTTCAGAGTTCATCATGGTTAAACACTATAACAGGGAACCTATATATATATATATATATATATATATATATATCCTAGCAGACCTGACAGACTTCGTTATGTCAAAAAGATTTGGAATGTGGCAGCTTTCAGTTTTACAAATACTAAACAAAACAATCGATTAAATGACACAGAATCTTTTTTTTTTGAAACAAAAGATAGCGTAAATAAATGGCATCTTTACATAACCTATGAAAGATGAATAATCTTTAAACAAAAGATAGTAGCATACATGAATGCCATATATTCATAAAAATGAATTAACAATACCGTTGCTATAGACAACGGTCTAATAACTCATGTCACAACCTTGTGGGTGCGTGTGTAGTTGCGTGGGAGAGCATGGGTGGACGCGTGGGTGGTGGATGCGTGGGGGTGCGTGGGTGGATGCGTGGGTGGTGGATGCGTGGGAGTGCGTGGGTGGATGCGTGGGAGTGTGTGGGTGGATGCGTTCGAGTGCGTGGGTGGAAACGCGTTAATAAGCATTGAAATGACGTTAGACATTTTGCTGGTCTTTGTGCGCTCGAGTTTTCGTACCAGAAACAAAAGACTGTCCACATAAATTTGAAAAAAAAGATGGTAAAGGGTTGATGGAATTCAAAAAATGAATAGCTTAAAACCTTCTACAATTAATTCCGCGTCGAATGGTCATGGTCTCATGCCAACCGGTCCAGTAGTTTTCAAGTTTATCGATAACAAAGAAAAAAGTGTGTGTGTGTGTTTTTGTACAGTTTTTATACAGAACTTAATTTGTTACATATCATTTAAATGTACATCGTATCACTAATTAATGTCGGTTTTATATCCGGAAGATCTAATTATAAATATCAGCTTAATGTATTTCAAACACGTAACATGTTAGTACGCAATAATTAGAACATACAATGTTAAATATACAATATTAACTGTATTGTTTCTGTTCTTGAAACCTTTTGTCCGTGTGTAAATAGGTTTTGAACTCTTCGCGCTTTCGTCATTCAATTATAATGGCGTCTATTCTTTCTTTTGTATTACTCAATTAGTATGTGTCAGACATTTTGAAAAGATGTTGTTACAGATGCTGGAACAATCCAAACCATTAAACTGTCAAAATAATATAGAGTTTTAAATAAAGCGGAAGAGGATATCTCGACGATTACTTGTAACGGAAGTTGTGGTTTTATCGAATACTAAATAGCAGAATCAAATTGTGTTATAAATCAGTTTACATGAAAATCTATGTCCATAAAACGAAACAATTTCTATTGGTAAAATTTGTTTTAAATCGGTCTAGCTGTTTTTGTGTGAATACGTTAAAAACATACATACAAAAACACAAATGTTTCCTATTTCTAATATTAGTTCAGATAAGTGTGGGAAATTTTATACTCCTCCGTGCACACAATTATCGTGAATAGCTTTTGTTACATGTATTCATATTTAAATATTATAGCATGCAACCTACAATTTTTTAATGTAAATATCACATACTTACATCCTGGTAATGGGTTTAAGACCCCGCGATTTTATTTATTTATTTTATTGTAATCAACAGCTACTTATACAAAAATACATGCAGTTAGAGATAGTATACAAAATGAGGCCATTTAAGATTACACATAGATCATAACAGAAAGAAGAATAAGATATAAAAAGGTGACAATATAACAAGTGTAGGTAATAAAAATTATTAATGTGTAATAAAAAATTCACAACTGAAATTGTGAGTAATGTGTGTGCGTGTGTGCGCATGCGCGTGTGAGGCGGGAGTTCTCTCTCTCTCTCTCTCTGTCTTAATGTGTGTGTGTGTGTGTGTGTGTGTGTGTTTAATGCTTGTGTTTGCTATTTTTTTTCTCTTCATTCCAGCTCTAGGTTGGAATGATGAGCAGCGATTTTGTACTTCTCTCTACAATCTTTCAATTACTACTATTAATCAGTCTACTATTACTAATCTTATGGAAAGTCCCTTTGAATATCTTGTTGAAATATTCATTCTTTACTAAAATCGTACACTTTTTTCTAAATTGCATTGGATGACTCTTGATGTTAATATAGTTTTGCAAATACGTGTAAGTTAATTATTTAAATTTGATTAATAAGTAATTAGAGGATTAAAATTAATTAGTTTCTACTAGATTGACCAACATCTTTCGTAGCAGATATTATGGTGAATCTAAAATAAATTTAAACAAAGAAACTGTAAAAAAAGCCAGCAGGCACTCAAAATGTATAGACGTGTAAGTTAAATATGAAGTAAGAGATTTCAAATTTAATATTAATGTACAAACTTGTGCAACTGCTGATGAAATCATTTATCAATCGCCCATTTTAAAATAATATTAATATTGATATTTTTGACAGTATATTAATTCAATTGCTACAATTAATGTATCATGTTTTATCCTCACCTTGCCCTCATTTAGGGGTCACGATTGGGCAACTATTTCTACACCATCATTAGTTACACGAATATATAGCTCCGTATTAGGTAGCTTTAGAAAAACTTAAGAAAGGTAATTTCACACAATTTTTTAACACAAGATAAGAAATTATAGTTGCTCACCTGAGCTAAAATACTTTTTTCTAAAATCGATGGCGTAAGCCTCTGGTTTAACATTTTGGTAACCTCAAAAAATCGTAAATATCACACCTGATAATAAGTGATGATACAGTTTAAGATAGAAGCGCGCTAATCTGCTAAGAGGCAACGTACCTTATGGTTTCCACACAGCCATCGTGTCGTGACACAAATCTCTTGACTTTGCGGCACGTCTTTGCTGATAGGGTTTAGGTAAGGTAATTTTCACGCGGACGATATCCGAAGAATCCGAGCTTTAGCTGACAGGAATTTGATACAGCAATGGAAAGAGGACCTTGACTCTCCATCTGCGGGTATTGTTACGGTGGAAACAATCCTACCCACTTTGAGCAGTGGTTATGTAGGAAGCACGAATCCCTCTCATTTAGACTGGTGCAGGTACTGACTGGGCACGGAAGCTTTGGTAAGTATTTGCACCAGACAGTTGGACATGAGGACTCACCCGCCTGTCACGAGTGTGGAGCCCTCATGGACACATCTTATCATACTGGGGCAGAATGCCCGGCATGGTGGCCTCAACAAAACCTCCTGATGTCGGTCGTTGGCGGTGAGCTCTCGCTGATGCGCATAGTCGGCTATATGCTCAGCAGTGAAAGTGGTTAGCGGATGGTATCTTCAGAGAGGGAGATGGAAGCTGCAGCTGAGCCACCTCTATCTGCAGGAGGAGACCGGGGGCCAGGAGACGTGCCTTTGCGAGTCTCCTGCCGTTCTGAATTGTCGTAACAGACAATGTCCGGAGTCCCATAGCGCAATGTCTCCACTGAACCTCTGGTATTTCTGTTCAGGACACTGAGGGTCCAGCTGGGTTTTAGTTGGTATTCTATTTTTCAGCAAATCCCACGGTCCTGGTTGAGCTCTCAGCCGGCGTGCGTAAACGCATTTCCCAGCGAAAAAAAAAGTCTTCTGCTAGCGAAGAGTACTCGCATCATAGGGCCAGCAAGGCTTTTGTGTTTCATATATGTATACATATTTGTATTGCTAAAAATGTCATATTACCACCAATTTATTCACTAATTTGTCAATCATTACCGTCTGAATTTCCTTTAGTTAATCACAACCCTAGAGGTTAATAATCCACACCTTTACAATGTTGCATGGAAATTCATACTTATGTTTAAAATATACCTTTGGAATCTATGCCGTTGCTCAACATTCAACATTCAAATGAAATAAAAAGACATCGCGTGAGATGAATTATCGTGATGGAAAATTTTACCAATGCGGTCCAGTTATTTAACCACTGGACCGCGGTAGAATAGCTTAGAGTTTTTCATCCTACAATTGTTGTCTGTGGATATCCATTAATATAAAACATCATGCAATCTAGTTTTAGAAGTGAAACTTCTTTAGGCGCAAGAGGGTAAATTTTTTACGGATGAAACGCGTGATTACCAATCACGAAGGTGTGCAGTGCTTTGTATGCTAATTCGTTAGAAGGTTAGGTAGTTTTAATGTTTATAAAGAACATCTGGCATTTCAATTTGCCACTCGTCCTATGTTTATTATAATAGGACACAAACAGGTTACAGTAATGCAAAAGATAACTAAGAGGAATAAAAACAAGCAATGAAAAGGGAAACGAAAGTAAACAAAAAGATAGTTATAATATTTACAATTATTTAAGTATTATCGAATAGACAAACGAGATCTGCATCAGGACAGACAAGACAGTGATTTACAATTTTCCTTTTAAAGGATGCAAGACTATCACAACTTATATCTACATCAATTACATACATAGCATCACGCCTCATTCCCGTAGGGGTAGGCAGAGACAACGTCCTTTCACTTGCCACGATCCTTGCATATCTCCTTCGCTTCTTTCATTCTCATTAAACCTTTCATACAAGTTCGTCGATTTAGAGCACTCTTGACTTGGCCTTTATTTAAAATGTCCTGGATTTGATCCAGAAACGTTCGCCTTGGTCTTCCCCTTCAAACTTTCGCATTCACTCTTGACTCATAAATCCTTTTTGTCTGTCTCCTTTCATTCATTCTCTCTACATGCCCAAACCATCTAAAAATACCTTTCTCAATTTTAGTCATTACATCTTCTTTTATACCACAACGTTCTCTTATCACACTATATCTATCTATATCAATTGATTTACATATTTTATTATATAGCATAAGTATTCTATTTACTGGTGCTGAGCAGCCAAGGTTAGTTTTGAATATATGAGGTTTAAATGGTAAAAAGTTTTTAATACCACTACAAGGCCTAGGTATCCTAAATGAGCCACAAGTCGCAATCTTGCGCCGCCTGGCTCCAGCGGCTACGTGGTCGCTGACTATGGACCTCATGCGGAAGCTCAGAGTCACTCATCATGCGATGGAGAGGGCTATGCTCGGCCCCATGAATCGCGAACCTGAAGTGGCAATGTGCGGGGCACATAGTCTGATAGATCGATGGACGTTGGGGGCCGTAGGTGCTGGAGTGGCGACCCCGCACCGGACAGCGTATAACATTTAATGATATTTAATATACTATTTTTCATAAAATATAAGCATTTTATATATACTCTTTTAAGTTTTAAATACAAAAACGAGACTTATTTAATAATTTCTGATATTGGAAAAAAAACGCGTGGCATTTTTATTTATAATTCGTCATTTGAGATTTCATTAAATTATTTCTATTAATTTTCGACACTTTCCCTACCTAAGCCTCGGAAAATATAAAGAAGACTTAAAAATTTGTTTGCCAAAGAAGTTTTACTTCCGACATGTGTACTTCGTACGCACGCACTTTTATTTTCATTTTTTTAAGATATAAACACTCACTTCACTTTCATAAATAACAGAAGCTGTAATTTGGCTCATAGTTATTTAACTCGGCTTTTACCTTTTGGTGAAAACTTGTATTTCACCTAGCATTCTTGACACATAGAAGATTTACTGTAAGGGTCAGTTATATAATTATACAGTGAATGGAGTATATGGTTCTAAAAAGTAAAAGCAACTTGACACGGTAGTGTCAGTACAGTAACTTTAACTTCTAATTTGTTCATCTCGTGTACCACCATCAATCAACGTGTTGTGCAACATTTTCCCATTAAAAAGCAATTATTCCAAGGAAAGTCAGTATAGTTCTTACAATTGATTGATTAAAATTCACGTTTTTCATTACTGAGTCTCAGTTTGTTAGCTTTACTATGTGTCTGGTTTTTATCTTATAAAAACCCAGTTAAAACGCGTAACTTCGTCTGAGTATATTAAAATGTAGTACTTAAAGTATAAGTAAGTAGCAGCCCTTTAACGTCCCACTGCTGGGCACAGGCCTCCTCACTCCGAGGAACAAGGGTTTTAGAGCGTAGACCCACCACGCTGCTCCACTGCGGATTGGCAGGTATAGTACACAAGTGTACTCTATATTCCTTCACTCTCATAGTNCCTTAATAGAAAACTGATTATTGATTTTTGAATTGGCCCGACCCGGGACTCGAACCCAGGACCTCATGTCTGTAGTCGAACATGCTAACCACTAGACCAATGAGGTACTTAAAGTATGTCGTCATCTATTTGATATAAAAAAATGCAGTACAATAAAGGTAAAGCAAGTAGCAGCCCATTGACGTCTCACTGCTTCCTCACTCATATGAGAGAGGGTTTTTTAGACTCACCACGCTGTTCCACTGCGGATTGGCAGGCATAGTACACAAGTGTACTCTCTATTCCTTCACTCTTATAGGCCGACGTGACACCAATCCGACACAAGCGGAGAGAGATCTGGAGGAGGCCAATATTGAGAAAATCTTAATAAAAAACTCGATAAGGATTTCGAATTGGCCCGACTCGGGACACGAACCCAGAAACTCGTATTTGTAGTCGAACATGCTAACCACTAGACCGATGAGACAGTCTTAATTTCAATAAATTAAAAAGTGAAACTATGTCCTAAGTGGGAAAAAGTCCCAAGAAAATTTTAAAAAATCATCTGAATCGATTGAGCACTAGTGAATCTATATTGAAGTGAAACTTCTTTAGGCTCATGAGGGTGAAATTTTTACGGATGAAACCTGTGATTAGCGTCACAAAGATGTGCAGAGGTTTTTATGCTAATTCGTATGAAGGTTAGGTAGTTTTAATATTTACAAATAACATGTGGCATTTTAATTTGCCACACGTCATTTGAGGTTTGAATTAATTATTTGAATGACAATTAAATTCCTAACATATCTTCCTTTTTCCCTCCCTCTAAGTCTCGAAAATCTAAAGTTTTACATTTTTATAAATATGAACAAGACTTAAAAATTGTTGTGTCAAAGTTTGTATGCACTTTTAATTTCCATATATTATTTCAATGACTAATGATGATATTGAAGACTACGACTTAGAATCCAAAGTTTGACAGCCTCGCTGGCGCAGTGATGCGAATATTCGCTTTGCTAGCGGAGGTCCCGGGTTCGATCCCCAGCAGGACGAATTTAGGAAATTGTATTTTCTAATTTGTCTGAGTCTGGACTGGTGGGAAGCTTCGGCCGTGGCTAGTTACCACCCTACCAGCAAAAACGTACCGCCAAACAAAGAGATTTGCGTTCCGGTACGATGCTGTGTAGAAACCGTAAGGGGTATATCGCTTCTTAACAGATTAGCGCGGTTCCATCTCAGACTGTATCATCACTTACCATCAAGTGAGATCACAGTCAAGCGCTAATCTGTCAGTAATAAAAAAAAATCTAAAGTTCCTTCGCGTCCAGTTCTAAGAGCCCGTAACAAACTCAGTCAGGTCAATTCATGAAAACCATGCTATTTTGGTATATGAAGGCTGACACCCCTATCTTTATAATTTAAATATGAGACAACACGTTCAACTATGTTTGCGATCTATCGGTTTAAAAAAAAACTAATCGGATTATAAATTATAATGAAGCGAGTAAAATACAGCTAAATAAGAAAAAACATCATAAAAATCGATTTAGTACTTTCGGATTTCATCGTGTTTCAACTGTTACAAGGATTTTTTATATATTTTGTATTAGGGGCATATATAGTTAATGTTTCAGGTTTTGTATGTAGGCTACGGCCGTGGCTAGATAACAATTTACCTCCAAATACGTGCTTGGAAAAAAGCAATTGCGTGCCGGTATGTTTGCTGTGTTAAAACCGAAATAGCTAAAGTAATTCTGGCTAAGTAAATGCTCTTCCAATTCTAGCACAGATGTATCCTTGACTATATCAACACTAATTTATCAAGTGGAACTTCAAAAAGTAACTTAGCCTACCACCCAACAGTTAAACAGCGTGGTCCTACGACGAAGTAGGTCTTTGTTTATCAGTGGGACGTCAATTGGGTTTTATCAACAATCTACCATACCAGGTAGGGACAAACACGTACACAAACGATACACAGCGACTCCGCCGGCGGAGTCGAGGTCCCCGATTTCTGACGTCACCCGGACGTGGACTTCACCCACGTTCCCGGGGGCGCTTCTGATTCTCCCTTTTCAGGTGATGTTTCTGCGATAACGTCGCTCCAAACTGAGGCTCGGTCTCGCAGGAGACGCCCTTGGAGCGACGTTTCCCCGGAGAGCGAGCCCTTTTCAGGGCTCGCACTCGAAATGTGGCGGCCTCCATAGGAGCCCGTCCTCCTTCCGGTTACGCTGTAAAAGCCTGTAGGGCTAACAGCTAAACACAGTCCGAACAAAAAAAAAAGTCAATCGGGTCATTACCTTACCTTTTACCGTTAGGTCTTACTCTGTCTTGACATTCTGTATTCTAGTTGCTATAAAATTATATTCCAAGAAAACTTTCACTATTGCCGATCAAATTATGTTCTGAGTTTATTAATCAAGTTTATAATCAATTTTATGTTGATTTATTGATGCACTAACTGTTACAGTATACACATTGAAAATAGCGGTTTAATTTGATCATATATAGTAGCATATCTTTTTATTTTATTTATATTTATATATGTCGGAGAATAAGAGAGAAGAAGATAAGCATAAAGCATGGGCATAGTGTTCTCCGCCGACATAGCCATTAATGGCATCCATAATTTCCATACTGTGGGCGTTGATGATAATGTTGGTTCAATCAAACACTTTATTAATTAACTCAGATTATAATGTTCAATTACTTAATGTTTCCGATATCAATTTACACAGATTAATTAATAATAATAGCTAGGAACGCGACAGTTTCAAAAGTCGACCGCACCGGGGGGCCGTCACCCGAGAACTAGCGAGTCTGCCGTCAGCCGACGACACATGTCTCTGTCCCACGCCGATAGATAGTTGGCGCCAGCGTTCCGCAGATTACTGCACTCAGACAAATATATATATTCCTTTTGCCGAGTAGAGGTCAGCTAAGAACGGATTTTACGAAATTCCACCAGGAAGGGAGGTTGCGGCGGTGTTAATTTAAAAAAATCTAATTTTCACGTATACACCGATAATCTAGAGCCTGAAAAAGCACTATAAGCTCTTTTCAGGGATAAACAGCAACTAGCTCATATAAATATTTATACGTATGTTCCTTATCTATAAAACTATTTCCCTAAGTTAATGAAAATGCTACCCGATATCCATGCTACGAAATATTCCACGCAGACGAAGTCGCGGGTTAAGCTAGTAAGATTATATCTGAAGCCGAATAGACGAAATTATAACGCTTTTAAGACAAAATATAATGAATAAATGTTTATATACTAATGTTAAAAAAAGTTAGGAGTGCGTGCGTACAAAGTACACATGTCAGAAGTGAAATTTCTTTAGCAAACTAATATTTGAGTCTTGTTTACATTTATACAAATCTAAAACTTTAGATTTCCGAAACTTAGAGGGAAGGTAATAGGAAGATATGTTAGGAATTTAATGAATTGAATTGTCATTAAAATATTAAAAGTGACTAAAATGAATACAAATTAAAAAAAAAAAAAATTTTCTTCGATATTTACATTAAAGTGTTTCACACTCTCTAAACACATTTTTTTGTCATTACGATCTTAAAAATAATATAGTAAAATCTCAAATGATGAATATTAAATTAAAATTTTCCCGTGATATTTTGTAAATAGTAAAAATACCCAACCTCTATTTAAATATATACACAAACATTGTAAATTTATTATTATTATTGAAATTATATTTTTAAAATTTAACATTTCTTGAAGAGAGTTTATGAAATATTATTATTTTATGAAAAATAATTAAATGAAATCTCAAATGACGAATTGTACATTAAAATGCCACATGTTATTTCATAACCTTCACACAAATTCGCATAAAAACACTGCACATCTTCGTGACGCCTAATTACGCGTTTCATCCGTAAAATTTTTACCCTCATGCGCCTAAAGAAGTTTTACTTCAATTAACTTTATCGTTTTTATAAAAAATAAAATTAATTATCACGCTATCTGACATAATTAAGACTTCAGTTCATTACATAGATATAAGTAATGTAATTTTTTGAACCCAATCACTAAAACTTTTTAAGCAAGTTACATAAAAAGGAAGCTGTACAAAATGTCACATTAATATTAGATTAACTTCATTAACATTTGGTACCAGCCATTACAAGTTAAAGAAATATGTTGAACTTGTGTAGATGAATAATTGTAAATGTGAACAAGAGTCTGAACTAGTCGAAAAAGAATATTAGCCTAAAGAATATACGTACCCATATTAAACCATTAAAGCCCTTAATAAATTATAGTTTAAAAAACACTCTTTTATAGCAAACCGAACTAAAAACTAATTTTTAATAATAAGTTATAAACAGAATCGTTGAATTCAGAGTGAAATCCATGAGCTTGACATATTAAAGGTTACAATCATTTCATTGGCAACTGTCTGTTAAAAGATAGTTATGGAAATGTTGTGAAGTGCACCCCATGCTTTTTTTTAAAATTGTTATTAATTTTTTAGTGCGATTTAGTATTTTCCCACACATCTAGTTAATTAAAATTCCGGTGTTGTTTATATAATTAAATCACCTTTAAAAAGACTCCTTTGATAAAGTCTTAAATGTTTGACAGATTTAAAAGAAAGTATGTATGGGTTAAGAATGAATGAATTACTCATCTAATGTTTACTCTACGCTGATGATCAAGTAATACTTGCGTCATCCGCTAACGAGCTTCAGGAGATGCTAAATATTATGAATGAAGCTTTGAAAGGGAAAGGAATGAAAGTGAATGTAAACAAAACGAAAGTTATGCTTTTTGAACGAGATGAATCTATGATGAATGGCAATATTTTGATAGATGGGGAACAAGTGGAAGAGGTGAAAGAATTTGTATACTTGGGATCTAAATTTACAAAAGATGGAACATGTGAAAGTGATATCGAAAGGAGAGTGAATGCAGGGAATATGGTAAATGGTGCTCTGCATGCTTTTATGAATAGCCAGATGGTGTCTCAAAGGGCTAGACTGGCAGTGCATGCTGGAGTGTTGGTGCCAACACTTATGTATGGTAGTGAAAGTTGGGTATGGCAGAAGAATCACAAAAGTAAAATAAATGCGGTAGAGATGAGAGCGTTGAGAAGCATGAGTGGATTAAAACTGAGTGACAGAGTGAGAAATAGTGTGATAAGAGAACGTTGTGGTATAAAAGAAGACGTAGTGACTAAAATTGAAAAAGGTATGCTTAGATGGTTTGGGCATGTAGAGAGAATGAATGAAAGGAGACTGACAAAAAGGATTTATGAGTCAAGAGTGAATGCGAAAGTTGGAAGGGGAAGATCAAGGCGAACGTTCCTGGATCAAGTCCAGGACATTTTAAATAAGGACCAAGTCAAGAGTACTTAAAACCGAGGAACCTGTATGAAAGGTTTAATGAAAACGAAAGAAGCGAAGGAGATATGCAAGGATCGTGGCAAGTGGAAGGATGTTGTCTCTGCCTACCCCTATGGGAATGAGGTGTGATGCTATGTATGTATATATAAAGTCTGCCAGCTATCCGAAACGGCAGATCGCCAACTAGCTTTGTCCCTTTCACTCCCTTATAGATCTATCAAAATAATATATTAATCCTGGGGGCCCTTATAAGGATATTCGGAAATTTTTAAGGAATTATGGCATTGTCATTGACATTTAATATGTATTCAAAATTTCGCATTAATTAGCCTTCTGGAGATAGCTAAAAATGGAGCTCAAAGATTCCGTTACATAGTTACATACCTACATACATAAGAGTCCAAGCTTATAAAAGTGCCAATTTTAAGGATAAACACCTCATTATATTGAATTCACAGTCGCTGATATCCATTTTTCAGTTCGTTATAATTTGATTTATATAGACACGTTAACTTTTTATTTAAATTTGCGAAAGTTTTCTACAATTATCGAGCAATCCTGAAATAGGGCTCGGCTTACTGGTTTAAACGTATGTTTGCGTAACAATTACGAGTGGTGAAAGTGTTTATTTAGCTTTACCATTTGTGAATGTTTACTAAATAGGAGCAGTTCTGATATAAACTTTTTGATATATTGTGTATTTGTGAATTCTATCTAATATAAAAAGAAATAGAAAGAAGTATTCTGCTTATGTTAAAAGTGCGACCGTACATAGGACAGAAGTGAAACTTCATTGAAAAACTAATTTTCAAGTCTTATTTTTATACAAATCTAATACTATAGATTTCTGATATTTAGAGGAAGGGAAAAGGAAGATATGTTAGGTATTTAATGAATTTAATTGTCATTAAAATATAAAATTGTTAAAAATTAATACAAATAGTTTATTGAAATCTCATATGACGGATTGTAAATAAATATGATTTTGTTCATGAATTTACAATATAGAAAAGATATTTTATGTTTCATTTTCTTTTATATTTTATAAAAATAGTATATTAAATTATCAAATAAAGAGTGGCAGATAAAAATGCAACAGGTTATTTGTAAATATCAAAACTACATAACCTTCAAATGAATTAGCATAAAAAACGCTGCACATCTTGGTGACGTTAAACACGTGTTTCATCAGTAAAAATTTTACCCTCATCGCCTAAAAAAGTTTCATTTCAAACGTGTAATATTACATAATATGGCAACATTTATAAAATATAGAACAATCGAACAAAATTTTTTATAAAATTTTGTTTACCGTTTGTTCTCGCTAATATCCGAAACAAATGGACCGATTTTCACGAAACTTTCAATGAGAGACAGCTAAGATAACACCTGCCCTTATATAGAATAACAAAGACTTCTTTTTATCCAGACATTCCCACAAATACGTTAATATTAGTTTTAATATTAAAAAATAACGTGGCATTTTAATTTATCACTAGTCATTTAATACTATTTTTTATAAAATATTTCATAAATCTTATTTACATTTAAATTTAAAATACCATTTAATGAATAATTTGTAATACACACACAAAAAACACGTGGCATTTTTATTTAAAACGCGTCATTTTAGACTTTAATAAATCATTTTATTTTTCGACACTTTTTATATTTTAATGACAATTATATTCATTAAATTCCTGACATATTTATTTTCCCTACCTCTAAGTCTTTTATTTTTAATTTAATTTTAATATAATCAACAGTATTAGTAACCTTGGCGAAATTTGTGATTACAGAAGTATAGTAGAAATAGAGGTTCTATTGTCATTAATGTTCAATCTTATAATTTAATTATGGTCGAATTAGGACCACCTATTAGTATATATAATTTCAAAAAACCACACAACTGAAAGGGTATAACTACAATATGTTTAAATTTATACCATACAGTTTTACAGATAGAAATACAAAAATATGTGGCCTGCTGACCCCATATATATGAAGTATGTCAGTAACGATTATAAATATCGCTATTAAATCCCAGAATTAGTATAACGCAATTAATACACCACGATGTTTTACCGTTAAGCTTCAATGACGTACAAACACGTGTATATACGACATCGTTGAAATACTAAATTAACTTCCCACGCAAAACAACTTTCATATTCACGCGAATTTATGAGGATTATAAAAACACACAAAAGAGAAACTGGTCCTAAGTGATAAAATCTGTCTTTTAGGAAACCTCTGTGAATTTTTGTGCGTGCGGTTTATCAAGTAAACTGTCGCACGAGAAGTGAATGTTGTATCACTGCCTTCTATATTACAAGAATTGATATCAGTTGTAAACAATTTGGATCAATATTATACTTTCTTTCTTATCACATAACCAGAAATATAAAAAATACAGTAAATTCTTACGCTGTCTAGCACGAACTTCTTAAACTTATGCAATGAAAATATATTTGAAGTAGAGATAGCGAAAGGTGGAAGGGGGTTATTGGAATGCGACGGTCTCCTTTTGCGAAGAATTGATGTTGCAGAAAGAGACGGCGGAGCGGTGGAGAGAGGAAGCCATACTCTGAAGAAGGATAGGCAGGAGACGTGCGACTCACGAATGTCGACTCTGTGGGCAACGGGTACAGGGCTCGTTGTCCGCATAGAGATGTCCCGGATGTGGCTGGTGGCGTGCTAGGTGCTCTAGCCACGTCGCCTTTGCAGAGAATGGTTGGATGACAGTCGACACCGAGTTTAGCCCATCGTCACGGGTATTATCGACGGCGCGGCTGTGAAGCGTGCGACAACGGTCCCACCCAGTCCAACCCGCAACCCGTTGGTGTTGCGGGTATCCATGAGGATTACCTGACGAAAAAAAAAACTTCCACGAATAAGGAAAGAGATGAGGAGAATTATAAAGTTGCTTTAGATAAGTGGCAGCCCATTGAAGTCCCACTGCTGGGCACAGGCCTCCTCACTAATAGGAGAGGGAGTTTAGGTCCTGGACCCATGACGCTGCTGCATAGTACAGAAGTGCACTCTCTATTCCTTCATTCTCATAGTCCGATGTGACGGCAATCCGATACGACCGGATTGAGATCAGGCGCAGGACCGACAGCTTAACGTGCTCTCCGAGGCACGGGGATGGGCCACATTGCCAACTTACCAATTTCGAACAAATATTCCTCCTCTGGTCATCACTCACTGCTGTGCATTGTAATGTTTCCGACGAAGCAGGCATTTGCCGATCGGTAGCGATGTGTATTGCCTGAGTGGCTTTGGTATCCATTTGTTCCGCTGATCGGCCTATCGTTTCGACCATCGAGACTCGACCCCAGGACCTCATGTCATTTAGCCAAACACTAGACCAATGAGGCAGTCGTAAAGTTGCTAGAACATCACATTAACATTTCTTCAAATGCCTCTACGTCACTAAAAAAAGTGTTTAGAAAATTAAAAAAGATTTTTTTTAGAAAGCTGAAATGGCACAATAATAGAAGTGAACAACACGACAATATTGATTCAGTAGAGTAAACAAGAAATCCAGTTAAAAAAATGTCTCCTACACTACAGCATTAATACGTATTTGCTTATTCTCATCTCATTCACAGTGAATTAAGTATATCACACATCAAATGCGATAAATATATAACGCCATCTTCTTTCGTGCAATATGAAATATTTGATTTATTTAAATACTTGACTAGATCACTAAAAGATTTTTTAGTTGACTGCGTGTTAAGTTATTTCTAAATAAATTGTACAGATTATTTATTTGTAACACATTATTATAGAATATATTACCTCCGTTGGAACGTTTATTTCAAGAATAAGCAAGTGATTAACTATATTTTGCAGAGTTACATAAACAATCGTGGCCTTAAATTGCCTCTTTTATTTCTTGAGGCAGGGCAACAGTTACGTGACAGGTTAGCGCTTGACTGTGATGACACCTGATCGTAAGTGATGATACAGTCTTAGATGAAAGCGAGCCAATCTGTGGAGAGGCAGTCTACCTTTTATGGTACACAACATAGTACCGGAACACAAATAGTTTTTAGAAATTAGAAAATAAAACTTCCTCAATTCTCCCTACCGGGGATTGCACCCGCGACCTTTGCCAGCAAAGCGAGTACTTGCAACACAGCGCCAGCGAGGCTGTTAATGGATTATAGGTAGCTTAAAGAACTAACTTATAGAAACACATATTAGATAAGAAACCGCAGCATGCAAGGGCGGTCTTATTTTAAAAGCAATATTTTATCAGACAACCTGTTTGGAGTTAAGGAAACTCTTAGAAATAGAAAACAGGTAGCGCGACAAAAATTATTAGTAAAAATGAATAGAATAAAATTGGATACTACTGTTTTATGGACACGCCCATTTGTTATACGTGAATACGTCTCGTGTTGATGTGTTACAGTCCTTACTTAGCGTAAATAAATTATTTGATCCTTTAGATCCGGTAGTGTAATTAAATTTCGGCCAGAGGTGATAGATATGTAGCTACAACACCAAACTGTATCCCTCGATTTTTTAATCATTCGTTTTTTTTAATAGCCTCGCTATGGATGCGATTTCAAAGACGTATTTATTTCAACACTTGATATAGCTGTGTATTTTTGTTTCTTAAGAGTTTTGCTAACATTTTTTTAGTAGCTGACAATAGCATCGCGATTACAGTGTGCCCGAGCTCAATAGTAGGTAAAAAAATAATTCGGCATATTATACACTAGGCAGTTGGTAGTATTTAATGTGTACACAATATTTAGCTCAACGGCGTTGAATTTCGATGTTTGGAGAGAGCACTAATGTTTGACCAACTATGATGTGTGAATGTCGCGTGGACAAAAAGTCTACATTTGCTTATTTTCGAGCAAATGTAGAGTTTTTACGGGGCTATAGTCTATACTATTTGAATAAAAGACAGTTCGGACAGGGACCTCTCAATTCCACCATAGACGAATGAAAAAGTTGAACTACTGGTGCCTCATTCATGGATGAAGAGGCTTCCATTGGGTTTTAGTGGGTATTATGAGGCCTTTCCCTTGCCGACTCCTATACTCCTGTTCCATGGACCAGGGTTTGTGCATATAAGCATTTTCACTACATCACTTCATAAAAAACTATTAGCCTATTGTCGTTTAATCATTTACAACGAATGTAATGCTTTTATAGCTTCGCTGTAAACCATATGTATATTATACTTTCTTTCTTATCACATAACAAGCCCTACGCTGTTTAGTATGAACTTAGTAAACTTATGCAATGAAGAGTATTATCTTTAAGTATATGTCGGAGTGCAAGAGTCTGTGGAACGCTGGCGCCATCTGTGTATCGGCGTGGGGCAGAGTCAATAAGTCGCGGTCCGGCGCGTCTCGACAGTTCTCGAGTGGCGGTCGGCCGGAGTAGTCGACTATTGAAACTGTCGCGTTCCTAGCTATTAGTGTTAATGAGTTTGTGTAAATTGATATCGGGAACATTAAGTGATTGAACATTATAATCCGAGTTAATTAATAAAGTGTTTGATTGCACCAACATTACCCACGAACGCCCACAGAATAAGAAATTAAATAATGGATCCAATTAATGACGATGTCGGCGGAGAACCCTACGCCCCTGTGCTTTATACTTCTCCGTTTTCTCTCTTATTCTCCGACATATATTTGAAATATGCATGGTGGAGTGGAGAGGGGGATTATAAAACTGCGACGAATTTATATTAAGTTGCAAAAACATCACCTCATTAATTTGTCATTTCAAAGACTACTTATGACATCTGTTCAAATGCCACTACGTTACTGCAAATAATTGTTTAGAATATTATTAAGATTTTCTTTAGAAGGCTGAAATGGCATAATAATAGAAGTGAACAACACAAAATATTGATTCAGTTTTACAACCAATATTGTGCTTTTATAGCTTCGCTGTAAATCATACATATCGAGAACACGTTATGTCTTGCTGTATATGAACAGTAGAGAAGGTGGCTGAAATGGGACAATGATAGAATTAAACAATACGACATTATTGTTTCACTAGAGTAAACAAAGAAATCTAGTTAAAAAATGTTTCCCACACTTCACCATTGACACGTATATGCTTATTTTCTTAGTGTTATATGCTTAGTGTATTTAGGTCTTGTGAGATCAAACCTCGGCTTGGAAAAGCGTTGGGCTTTACTTATATCTGAATATATTTGGAGAATCTCGGATAACTTTAAGGCCCACGATCGAGTGACGTCAGAAACCGGGAACATCGGTAATTAAGTGTATCACACACCGATTACTAATACTATATATTTATCGCGTTATGGTTTTCCATTGTTTAAATAAAAACAACCACAGCCAATTTTCACAGAGATTATTTATTACGTTCAACTAAATTATTAATTATTTTTTTTAATTAAAAGTCAATAACCAATAATTTATGGGTGCAAGGTGTGCACCAGGCAACACTTCGAGTAAGAATAAATAATAATAAAATAAAATTGATTTATATCAGGTTAAGGAGATAGAAATTACATAACCAAATAAATGAAATAAAATGTACAGATAAACACAAGAGAGATTTAACAATTAAATAAAATCAAATTAAATTTAGTTTTCATTGTAAGACAAAAATAAAGTAAAAGTTAATGAATAAAAGTCATGAATGTCAAAATTAAAATCAATAAAACAATGCAAAATTAAAAATTATTCCATAAAGAAAGTATTTGATATTCCTCGTCTGGTGCATACTCAACCAGGTACGAAAGAACACATTATCGGGGGATGCCTGAGCAACGGTTCTAATGAGATTGTTCTCGCAATTGCGAACAGTCTCCCAAAAGCCAGCGATTTTTTTGCTTACGATCGCTTAGAAGTCGGAAACGCCCTCGCCGGCAAACATAGCTGAAGCACTGCAAAACCTTGACATTCGTAGTAGGATGCGAAGGGCAGTGTTGTATTGCACTCTGAGGGTTAAAGGCCTTTTTGGAATACTGTAGCCATAACTAAGAATGCCCGCCAGCCTAATGCCAAGCCCTTTTATACTTTCTGCGAGTGGGGGTAGCTCGAATGTTGCTAGATGTTTGTTGCTAGCTCGCTGCACACCTTGTTACCAACATTAAAAAACGTTGCCTCCGTCATATTAATTTCTGCCTTTACAATTTAACAGAAGTTTCACTGGCAATTGGCGTTATAAGTCATTAATCGTTACACAATTCCCTTGTTTGAACCGATTTTGAAAGAAGAGAGAGAATACTTTATTGTACACTATAAACAATATACACTAGGGTAGGATAGGATATAAACACAATAACTAAAGCGTAAGGATACCAAAAGGCGGCCCTATCCACCATAGGACCACCATAGGATTTAACCACAGCGCAATAAGATAATGTTAAGCTTGAATGCAATAGTAAAATGCGTAAAGTCACGTCTATAAGTATGTTTACGGAGGAAGTATAATAGTTGCGTAACAGCGATCATTACCCCCCGCCTTTTAATGTTGTTACCGTTAACGATTCTACAGGCTGATTGTTTTTCGTTCTAATTTTATTGACATCAATTTATAAAAGTTTATTATAGAATCTAAGCTGAATAATAAATTTATGGCGTATAAACGTATATGTTATACTAGCGGCCCGGTACGTGCTTCGCTACGTATAAAGTTAAAAAAGTTCGCAAAAGAAAAAGTTTCAATGTGACAGCAAAATCTCCATTAACAAAATGATTCGCCATTTATTGAATTCAATTTTTACAAAAAACGTGATAAATGAAGAACTGCTCGACCGATTATATATATATTATTTTATTATACTGTTGCGAATTTAATTCAAGTTTAAATTAATGTATTACGAATTTATATCGGGTATACTGTTCAAATAGTAATATATACCTTTCTCTTATGTGTAGAGGTAACTCGTTACATAATGTTAGGGCTCGAACTGCAAAAGAATCACCACAAGATCTGGTTTTAAGTTTTAAGTCACGAGTAGGTCGGAAACATCTTCCATCATAATCATGCAACTCTAATTTCTGCCTTAAATACGCAGGAGCACGAGGATTAAATAGCACACAGTACAAAAGTGACACGATATACTAATTCCGACGAAAACGAATAGGTAACCACTTAAGCCACGTATTTGCGTAATCCAAATACGAACCGAAAAGAGAGATTCTGTAGTCACTCAAGTTTGTTCAGTTGGTCCTCGATTAATTTAGAAAAGCTTGCATCGGCGTAATCGAAAATAGAGATTAGTAGAGGCTGTGCAAGCAAGCTTCCTATTCCTACCGAAATTATGTAATTTCGGTAGGAATAGGAAGTAGTGAACGCAAACGACGCAGGGATCCCATAGGGGCAAATGTTTTATGCTTAAAGGTATCATTGAATAGATTCAGTGTATAACTTCTGATATGTATGATATGATACAAAAGTGTTTTATGGAATAAAAATGAGAAGTCACAAGGCACCACATGTAATGTAAAGTGTAGCACTCGTCTATTGCAAGTCGCCAATGACTATTTGTATAGATGTACTACAGCAGCTGTGGATATCTCCCTCCCGGAATGGATGCACTATTTTGCAGCAGCTTTGTTTCTACTGTGGGTTGTATTCGGACGACGACGGAGCAGCGTTCAAACTTCCATATCATCATGATAATGTATGTAAATAATGACATTCTATCATTTTAAGTCCAATATTTTCTTGTGAACACGCCCTGTCTTAGAATTCAACCTGTTTTTTTTATATTTCTTGTTATGTGCCATGTTCATGTAGGAATAATAATTTATTAATACATGGCAACAGCTCACAACAACAGTAAAACTACGCTTATCGAAATTCTGGTATTCAGATTTCAGGTGAATCTGGTCAATCACTCAAGTCAGATTTCAAATAAATAACAAAATATATTTCTGATATGCATAAGATTAAATATAAGTTAAATCAAGCGACGTGATAGAGAAGTCTCGAGTACTACTTTCTTTTTTTATTTTTACTATCCATTATATTAACTATTTCGAGGTATATTACCTCTTGCCAATAACTGTCTTCACTTACTTAAATAACGGTTAAGCGCCAACTTGTCAGCAATAAAAATAGCTCATCCTAATCCTTTTTCATCGATATTGACAAATCATACCATAATGTGATCGACATTAGCATCACGAAGATGTGCAGCGTTTTTATGCTATAAAGGTTAGGTAGTTTTAATATTTACAAATAACATGTGGCCTTTTAATTTGCCACTCATCGTTTAATAATTTAATTTCAGATTTTTCAGAAAAAATAAAATAAAAGTATTACATTAATTTCCTTTTCCAAATTTTAAATTCAAAAATAAATTTTAATCAATAATTTCCAATATTGACAAAAATATACGACAACGTACGTAATACGACATTTTTATTTGCAATTCGTCATTTGAGATTTCAATAAATTTTTACATGTGAAGAAATCTAAAGTTTTATTTGTTTTAATATAAACAAGACTTCAAAATTAGTTTGGCGAAAGAAGTTTCACTTCTGACATGTGTACTTTGGATGCACGCACTTTTAATTTTTGAATTTTTCGAAACACCCTGTATACTGTACGGTTAGTCTATATCTGCATTCACTCGTAGTATATTACGTCACAAACCACATAGGTCTGTTCTCACAGTCACCTTGTCGCCATTCGAACATCTAACCGTATTGAAAAGAAAGAACAACTCTTATTTTTTTTTATACAGAATTATTTATTACGTTACCTTTCTAAAAATAAATTACCCATCCATTATTTTGAAAGTCTTATTTCTATTACAAGCAACACTATAATTTCCTACTTGCGCTTTTACATTTCATTACTCGAAATGATTTTTGGCTATGTTATTTCTGTTGTCCACTGTTTTGACTGGCCATCAATTTACTAGACTTTTTATGTAATGACAATTTCAGCTTGTAGAGGATTATTTTTAAAATGGAGTTTGGTAAAAAATTAAATTTTGATAAAATACATTACACATCTTTGTCTATCTCTCCGATAGTATCGTCCACAGGTATGTGATCCCGGCTCCCGGAGCTATTACTGAATCTTCTCTGGTCTTCCGAGTCAGTATCCTACTACATTATATTTTCTTTTCTCTTCCTTGAAAAGTTCCTGTCTTTTAACCCGTTCCTCCTACTTATTCCATATTCCTACCCATTCCTGCCAGTCCAAGGTGTACCGTGCCGAGGGACAGAATAGGCTAGCCTTATTCTGGCATGCGGTGCTCTGCCAGAATGTTCCCTTACTTCTCGTGGGAATGCAATGGTGTTAATAAGAAAAACCAAAAATGGTGGCGATGAGATTTGCATTGGGCGAAAAGCGGATTACAGAGAGCCGCTTTGCTAATTTGAATGTACGAGGAGGAATGAGTGAAAAGATTGATGAAGTATGACAGGTGATGCATGATAGGTGCATAGATGTAAAGGTTTAATGAGAATGAAACAAGATATGCAAGGATCGTGGCAAGTGGAAGAGAGTTGTCTCCGCTTACCCCTCTATGGGAATGAGGTGTAATGCTAGTATCTATTATACTTTTTTTAATAGCTGCGTCTTATCCGTGCTATGTACGGTAGAGCAACAAATTCAATGTGGGCGTAGGTTTGCATCAGGGATCGGCTTTAAGCCCTTATTTGTTCCTCGTGGTAATGGATGCATTGACATCAAACATACAAGAGGAAGCACCCTGGTGCATGCTGTTTGCCGATGACATTGTGCTTATTGGAGAGGATGGAGCTGAGGTGTAGAGAAGGCTGGAAAAATGGCAGGAAAAACTGGAAAACGTTGGTGGGACAGGGTTGAAGATCAATAGGCCAAAAACAGAACATCTGCTCTATGATTTCGGGGATCCATCCAGTTCTTCAATTGTCTTAAATGGTGTGTCCCTTCGAGTCTGCTCCGATTTCTGCTACCTCGGCTCTATCTACCAAAACGACGGCGGCATTGATCGTGATGTTACTAGCAGGATAAATGCAGGTTTGATGAAGTGGAGGCAGGTCTCGGGAACAATTTTCGATGCCAGAATGCCCCTCAAACTAAAGAGGAAAATGTATAAAACGATCGTAAGACCTGCCATCCTTTATGGATCAGACTGCTGGGCCACGAAAGGGGAGAATGAAAGGAAATTGCATGCAGCGGAGATGTTGAGATGGACGTGTGAAGTGACAAAATTAGATAAGATTAGAAGTGAGTATATTAGAAGAAGTATGAATGTAGCACTAGTGACCGAGAAGTTAAGGAGTGCAGGCTATCCTGGTATGAACATGTCATGAGAAGGGAGGATATCCGTGTATGCAAGAGGGCCCTAAATATGATGGTAAGCGACAAGGCCGGGAGAGGGCGACCAAAAAAAGTGTGGATGAACTGTGTGAAAGAGGATGTGTGTGTAAGGGGTGTGAATGAAGAAATGACAGCGGATAGAGTGACGTGGCGAAACGAAACATGCTGTGCCGACCCCATCTAGTGGGATTGGGGCAAGAAAATCATGACATTATACTTTTTTTCTAGTTGTTATAATCAAAACAAAAATTATTTATATACGTTTTATGTGATATGTTGTTTTATCCTAATCAGTTAACGAAAATGCAAACGACTCATTTTCGTTCCTCCGTTAAATACTAGCAATGCCCCGCGGATTCCCCCGCGTAAATACGGTTTTATTTCACTTAATTGCTTCCTTTCAGATTATTAAATACACACTTACATTCATAATCTAATCAATATACAGGTTTTACTTTAGAACGAATAATAATAATGAGGTCCGAGGAGCCGACGGTGGTCTGGCTTTAAGTTTATCTCTTTTTTGGTCTTGTAACTTTACTCGCATCTCTTCGAAAGCGTTGGTGTTCTGCTTAACGATGAGTCTCCATTCAGCCCATCTACCGCAAGCGACTCCCATTCTGAGGGCTGGATATTACACTGTTTCATGTGCCATTTTAGCACGTCTTTATACCTCAGTAACTATCCGCCTTGCGTTCGCTTGCCATCTAGAAGGTCACAGTAAAAGACGCACTTAGCAACCCTTTCTTCGGGCATTCGGGAAATATGACCACACCAACGTAACTGGCTTCGCATTAAGTGTGATTCTATACCACAGGTATTCGCGCGACGAAGGACTTCTGTGTTTCTTATGCGGTCAGTCCAGTGGATGCCAATTATTTCCCGAAGGCATTGCATGTGAAATCGGTCGAGTGTACGCATATGCCTCCGGTACAAACACCAGGTCTCGGAGGAATATAATAAGTTCGGAAGTACAATCGTTCTATCGGAAGTACAATAGGTATATCGGTGAGTGACATATCGGTATCCTTGGAATATGAGCTAATTCACCAGTGACATTTCCAGTTATAAGAGTCACGACAATTAACTTTAGATTATCATTTTTAAATTCGTTATATCTTTTAAATGGAATGTCCGATTTTAATAATTTGCAAAGTATTTTACGGATATTGAACCGGTCTTTAATAAAATAATAGGGTTGGAAAATAAAATGGATTAAAACAGAGGTATGAATAATATGGATAGATTGTTGTCGGTACTTTTATTAAATTTTAAAATGTAAAAAAGTATTTGCAGTAGTTGGATGTAAGGTACCTTGTGTTTTTTTGTAGATATTAATACCTTGTGTAGTATTGTCTTAACAGCATCATCATCATTACTTACCATCAGGTGTGTTCACAGTGAAGCGCCAATTTATCAGTTTCATCTCTACAATTTAAAAATATGGTCACGGTTTGAATTTTTGGGTGGGTTTGAACGTAATATCCTTAAGCTTTCCTCATTTTAACTACTTGTGTGTTCGCATCACTATTATCCAATCTAATATCCTAAATTTATGATAGATAGATAGATACTTTATTTTTCTTAAACTGAATGCAGTAGATAATCTAGCGCCATCTATGTTGAGATTGTAACATTAGTAACGATTACTTAAGGTAACCTTAAAGCTGCGACAACAGATGGCGCCAGTAGTACGATAGAAATTAGTTTGTAAAATTTACAACAGAGGGCAGTGTGGTTTTTTAATTAGAGAATTAATTTACGCTACTAGTGGTCGCCAATTTGTTCAAATTCGACCATAATTTACGTAAATTATTACTTCGGACATTATTAAAGTTCTTTTGTTAAAGACTATACTCAAAAAAGTTTTTGCAATCATCTATTTAAATAAAAATCAGTCCCTGGCTGGCCGGACCGATTTCGATAATTCTTTTGTTGTTCTGTTTGTTTTAGTCAGAAGAAGTTATTATGATATAAAAAATAACAAAAATCTGAAAACGTCGGAAATTTTAAGTAAACTTAAAGACCATAGAGGCTTTTCTAATGTAACCTTCTTAGTGTTTTTGACAATATAAACTTTTTTAATGTAACCTTATGACGTTTGACATAATTGACAAATACGTATATACTTTGTACGCTTTTTTTTATTTATTGATTTAATGTTATATATTATACATTACCTTTAAAAATATTATTGTTCTTCACTCCTCGACTTATACTATAAGTGTGGGAATTTTCATACTTCTCCATCCGTGCATTTTTTTGTCTATGCTTCGCATTCATTGTAATTTGTGAAACTAAACAATAATAAGTAGAAATATTTTTTTTAATATTGCCTTAATAAGGGTTGCTAGTTTGGTTTGTTTAGGAGTATGTAACATTAGATTCGTCATTCGTACCAGATTAAAACATTTTTTTGTAGTTTGGATAAGGCATTGGATAACCTTTGCTCACTCATATTTGCAAATGTCTCATCTCTTAATAAAGAAAAGAGGCGAGATTATTAAATATGGATACAATACTTTCTTTCGTTTTCAAACATATTTCTTAAACCATATATGTTAAATTTCAATTTCGGCTTTACCGCACGTTTTTTAATTTTTTTATAGAAAAGGACTAAATTTATTCGTACTCCTACGAAGTTGCAGTCGTATTAATATTTTTTTTCGCTTTGTTTACTCTTATGAAGTGAAAACTTCCATCCGGGAGTGTGGGACTCGCTGGTTATACCAGGATATCCACTAAAACCCAACGGGACGCTCTTCATCCAGGTGTTTGTGTCAAGTTGTTCGATGATGCATTCAAAATGCAAAATATCTTTATTCAAGTAGGGCTTTAGAGCACTTTTGAAGCGTCAAATATATATTTTTTCCCACAAAATATTTCTAATGTAAGATTGATGATGGTATCAAAGAACGACTTATAATCTAAAGTTCCATTGCACCCTGTCCTGAGAAGAACCCACAACAAACTCAGTCGGGTATTTTGTATTTTTTTACCATCACCATTACAATATCATATTAGTTTAATATATTTAAATTAGAGCAATTCGTTTAATCCCACGGGATTCTATCGTCTAAGAAATCTTGCGAATTTGCAAATAATGTGAGTTTTCACTGACATCTCTATAACGTCCTCTGGGAGTTTATTATAGGAACTTATACAGTTACCCTTAAATGAATTGTTAATTTTATGTAGCTTACTAGATTTTGTAACAACTTTATTTTTATTTCTTACGTTTGATTTTATTCAGTCAGTTCTGGCGCCACGGATGAATCCGACTTACGGGCTTAGTTGAGGAAGAGCATTCAAGCAAAATTGCGCCTTCTGGCCCTCTCACTTGTCCAGCGAGAGAGTGATATTTAATGTAGGATTTTATTTAAATTGCAAAATTCTTTGAAACTCCAAACCCATTACGGACTTGTAAATATAAAATATAAATTTAACAGTTTAGACAGTTTAATCAAGGAAATGATTTCGTATATCACTACATTATTATAATAGATGTCATTGAGTGCTGTCAGCTAAGTTTATAGATATTACTTCATTAATTTTAATGATATATTATTATTACTTATGCGGTTAAAGTTGTCGAGTTTATTTATTGGCAAATAAATCTCTTTTATATCGAGATTAAGCGATAATATCTTGACTTTCGAAGAACGTTTCTCCTATTCTCTTTAAAGTCTTTTGAAATTATGAATTCTTTATTCAAGAAGGCTTATAGCACTTAATCGTCTAATACAGTCACTCGCTCATATTGTTTTTGATTAACTATTAAAGACCTACTTAAAATCTAAAGTTTCTTAGTCACCTGTTCTGAGAAGGAACGAATTTAGGTATTTTTATTGCAAATAACTTTGTTAACGCTTGATTGTGATGAAACAGTCCAAGATAGAAGAGCGCTAATCTGGTAAGGGACAATTTACCACTTATGGTTTCTACACATTGCACACACAAATCTTTGCGTGACGGTACCTCTTTGGTGATAGGGTGCTAACTAGTCACTGCCGAAGCCTCCCACCTGTCCAGACTCAGACAAAATTAGAAAGAAAATATCTTTATTTATACATTATGCCACACATCACAATATATTTTAGTACATTTTATAATACCCTGCGATGTGTGGCATAACCTAGAAAATGGACCCACTTCAGCATTTATGCTACACAGTCTGGAGACCATGCAGCGCTGATTTTCAGATGGATCCCTTGCCCACCTGGGCAAACCGCCACGAACTCAGCCCGATAAAACTTAATCTATGCTTATATACTATCTAAAGCTACAGGACCTGATAAAAATGTTGCAAAATTTATAATAATATACACTAATTAAATATAATAATAATTAAACTAAAAGACTATATTAGATATATTGTCACATACATAAACATAGACATATTTGATATATACACATTAACACTGGAATATATGGCTTATAGAAAAGAAAGCTCCGACACAATAGAATTAGGAAATGCAATTTGCTAAATTCACTTTATTAGGGGTTGAACCTAGGAGCTAGCAAAAGCGAGTAGTCGCAACACTGCGCCATCGAAGTTGCAAATAATAATGACCCGCTGTGTTTTTATAAACTGCCTCATTGGTCTAGTGGTCAGCTTGTTCGGCTACAGACATGAGGTTCGATGCCCAGATAAGGCGTATTCAAAAACCGATATTGAGTTTTCATAATAAATTCACAGTATGTTCTTGAAATTGAGAAGTTAAGACGTCTGTCCTGCCCCTGATCCCTCTCCAGCCAAGTCAATTGCGATCACATTGGGCTATGAGAGTGAAAGAATAGAGAGTGCACTTGTGTTAGCACTTACACTTGTGTACTATGCCCGTCAAGCCACAGTAGAGCAGCGCGGTGGGTCTATGCTCTAAAAACCCTCTATCCTATGAGTGAGGAGGCCTGTGCCCAATTGTGGAACGTTAATGAGCTTTTTTACCTTGGTAATGCTTTATGCACGCCGGATGAAGTCTAAACTTACATCCGGGAGTGTGGGACTCGCTGATTGTATCAGGATACCCACTAAAGTCCAGCGGAACCCCCTTGGAATTGGAATCCCGGTGTTGGGGTCCAGATGTCTGCTGGCGCATTCAGCTCTGGCGCCCCGGACTTAAGGACTCCGACTTAAGGAAATAATTGAGGGAGTCGAACAAAATCGATTACGTCCCTGCTACTTCCCCTCCACCGGCGAGAGGGGCAGTAATGGGGACGTAAATCTACTTTAATTACTAAAATTGAATTATATGTAGTATATCGGATTTATACTCTCAGATGTCATTGAACTTAAATTTCTAAAAACAGTTTCTTTTCATAGGGTGCTAATAAACACTATTGATCATAATCTCACGGGAAAAGCGCGACGTCGCCGCAATGGTGAAAACGAGCGTGCAATGCGATTCACGAATGCTCTCTCCGGGAATCGAACCTCGCATAAATCATGCGCCTGTCACTGCGCTTACAAATTACTATTGCATACATATGTATAGAAAAGAGTTGTTCCAACTTAGTACTATTAGAAAGCAGTGTCATTCATATGTATCATTTCTTTTAAGAGACATTTTACTACTGGACATAGGTCTCACGAAATGATGTCCACAAGGCCCGATCTTGAGCCATCTGGCTGCAGCGGCTCCCGGCGACCTCTTCGGGAGGTCTGCCGTCCAGTGCGGGGTCGCCACTCCAGCATCTTTGGGCCCCAACGTCCATCGGTCTTTCGGACTACGTGGCTCGCTCATTACCACTTCTGGTTCACGATTCGTAGGACTATGTCGGTAACTTTGGTTCTGCTACGGATCTCCACATTTCTGATTCGATCACGTAGAGAAACTCTGGGCATAGCCCTCTCCATCGCCCGCTGAGTGGCTTTGAGCTTCCGCGTGAGGCCCATAGTCAGCGACCATGTCTCAGATGTAGGTCATCTCTGGCAACACGCACTGTTCAAAGACTTCGGTCTTCAGGCACTGAGGGATATCGGACGAAACCTCTCTAGTTGTGGTAATATTATTTGATAGTATTAATAGTGCCTGTCGATCGAAATTATTTAAGATCGATCGAAGAAGCAATACACGTCCCTTAATTGTCCAAAATTTAGAGGAAGAATTCCAAAAATTTGTTAACGCTCATCAACATTATACTATAATGAAATACCGTAAATATCGTTAGATTTACCTTCAGTAAATAGTCGTTTAAACAGTTTGTTCCGTAGAAATAATTATAAAAGCTTAACTTTCACCCAAAGCATAAATCATCATAGAAGTTTGCAACACCATTAGAACTGCTAATGCGTTATCGGTTAGTATTATTTTAGCCAGCTGTTTCTGCTCTCTTTTTCCTTAACACTTTGCACTCAAGAATCCCTTGATAATGGAAAATGACAGTTCTTCTTAGTATACTTTATTCGTTGTCCTTTCCCAGTCTAGTCAGTCAAATCAAAAGCTTAAGTCAACCACTGACAAGTTAACCACTGACTACATCAGAGATCTACCTTTTATTTCATTGGGAAATCTTTTTACCGTACCGATATATGTGATACAGAGAGTGTAATTCACCGTGTGGATTAAAATATCCTATACCCAGCAACACCTTCATCAGGTTGAGTTTGGAGTTTAAGAAGCTCGTTAGCGCATTCTCCCTTAAATCCCCAGATGAAGTCGACAAGGGGAGGATGCGTTCATAATCCTCTTGCCTTCCAACTTCTTCGACAAAAGGGTTCAAGGTAGATGGTTTAGCCACACAACAGCCTCTCCTTCTAAGAGTAGGCACATCTGTACCTTTTTCCCTTCTCTTCCCATTATTCTTCAACATGACATTACATTACAAGTAGACAGTCTCGCAGTCTTCGGCGAGACTGTCTACTTGTAAGGAGCAAAGAATCATTGACCTCTACTTTACAGCACTTCCGATCTTTACGTGCTTTATCTCTATGTGTGAAACAAATAAAATAACATATCAACTCAAAGTTTAAAGTGAAATATTTTCGCTGGCATAGACCATGCAATGTTTTTGTTCAATTCTCTAAGTAATAAAACTTAAGACAATGAACAGGGAATCGGCAACTGACAGATGACAGCGCCGCCTCGTTGCATGTTAATAAGTTGTGGGCAGAGCGTTGAACTGCCTGTCACACTCATCATACAGTAATTTGTAAGGAAATTCACCTTTTAGGTTCAGTGCACACGAAAGTTCACATAAAAACTTGCGCAAATTTTATATTTCTTACCTCGTATAAATATACTTACATTTGTCTCCACTATAGATACTGAAGGTTAACTGATACACTGAAAGATAGTAAATGTTTCATATGTAAGTGATATGTCTAATACCATTAAAGAAGAACAATATAGTTTCATGGTCATATCACGGGAAGGCGTACATATAACTCATTCTGACTAGCAAAATATAAGGTAAGACGTAGAAACAAGAAGCCCCAATCGAAGGTCCGAATAGATAACAGAACAACCTGATAAGAAACCATTCAAGGTGTCCACATCGTGTTGTTGAATATTAAAGGACATATATATTTCTACATATAATTCTGAATGTTACTACAGTAAATATTTTTTTAGTTAAACTACAGACTCTCTCTAGTTTGACAACGGTAGAACGTATATTTCTACATTCTTTACACAGATACATAAACTTATATACCTTTAATTTTCCTTCATAAATCACTCTCGAGATCCCTGATATCTGATGTCAACTTGCTGTGGACGTTTGCCACCCACGTTTCCGGGGACGTCCTTGATTAATACAAAGTCCGATGTCCTCCATATATATCCAGATATTAGTATAAGATCAACGCAGTTCCAAGCCGAGGTTCGGTCTCAAATTTAAATGTGGCGAGGCTTCATAAAAGCTCTTTCTCTCTTCCGTTTAAGCTCCCAAAGGCCAAAAGGGGTAACAGCTAATGACATTCACAACAAAAATGTCTTCCATTATGACAAATGCGGCGAGAGTAACCGTTTTATATTATGTCATTAAACGATAATAGATTTCACTATATATCATAAAATAGTCTCAGGATGTATACGTAGTTTTCGGAAACTTAATCTTAACTGTTTTAATTATAATTTACATAGAATATTATATAACACAAAGAAGCAATTAATGCGGAAGCTGTTTACATCTTACAAACACAACATTACATAGCTTAGATATTATACAATACGTGTAAACGAGTATATTTAGTGTGTTACTGGCTTACTATCCGAAACATTTGCGTATGCGTAACTGCTACAGTTCATTAGAGAGAGGTAATGAATATGAAAGGGGCTCTTACGTTAAAACACACTAATAATTGTGTATTCAGAATATAAGCAAGACGCGTAATCTATTCGGTCACGCGTATTATAATTTTCACAAAATATAAAGTGTTCAAACCAATTTGACCGCAACTTACAACTGACAGTAAATAACGGTAGATGGGAAAGAATTCGAAACAATAGTTTAGAATTTAGCTTTTGACTGTATTGCTGGCGCAGTGTGAATACACGCTTAGCAGAAGCCCCTAGTTCGATCCGTGGTATAGCGAATTTAGAAAATTATATTATATATGTCGGAGAATAAGAGAGAACGGAGAAACATAAAACACAGGGGCGTAGGGTTCTCCGCCGACATCGTTATTAATTAGATCCATGATTTAATTTCTTATTCTGTGGGCGTTCATGGGTATTGTTGGTGCAATCAAACACTGTATTAATTAACTCTGTTTATAATGTTCAATCACCTAATGTTCCCGACATCAATTTACACAAACTCATTAACACTAATAGCTAGGAACGCGACAGTTTCAGTAGTCGACCACTCCGGCCGACTGCCGCTCGAGAACTGCCGAGAG
>JACTOM010000909.1:1668889-1696599 GCA_015832385.1 Elymnias hypermnestra | reverse complement strand
GTGTAGGGAGACCCCCCACAAGGTGGACCGACGACATAAAGAGGGTCGCCGGTAGCCGCTGGAGCCAGGCGGCGCAAGATCGGGCCTTGTGGAAGTCATTACGTGAGACCTATGTCCAGCAGTGGACGTCCATCGGTTGAAGCGACGACGACGATAGTTTCAACTAACAGCTTCGGCCGTGTCTAGTTGCCGCCCTACCAGCAGATTATATTTCAATTTAAGAGATAGATTACCTTTTATAGCTTAGATTGCCCGGCCGCGTTTTCGGCCCCCCGTAATTTGCCGGCACTTTTTAACGGAAATAAGCGTCGCCTTCCCCACCTCGCATGTACCTGTTTGCGTCGTTTGCACCGCGGCTCGAATGACGCTAGAGTGGCTCTTGGGACTTAAATGTTCATGAAAGACTACCTAATTTTGTCATTTTTATGTTTTCTAATAGTTAAACTATACAACGTTATCTTTTGTTTGTTAAATTAAAACTCTGTTGTAGCGTCATGTTGCGCTAAACTATGAGATAGTGAAAAAAGTTCGTCTTGTATTGATAGACTCATATCTTCAAAATTAAGACTTACCACAAGGGTTTTCATTGATATTCATATCGCTTGTATAATCAAAAACACAAATAATCCCTAATAAACACTCAAAGTTTCTAAAATACCGCAAAAAAACTTAATTACCTTCGACTGACATGCAGCGTTAGTAACGGTCACTTTGTAACTGATGTTTTTATTATTTTTCTATTGCGTGGTGTTATCCTTACGCATATTTGTTACGACAGTTACCGGGTAGCGATATAGACAATATACATTATGACTTAAAAAGAAAGAGATGTTTATATTTATGATTCCATCATTTGAAACAGAATTATCTATCTAAGGGTTATCAGATTAGCGCGCTTCCTTCTTTGACAGTAGCATCACATACCAGCAGGTTTGCTCACAGTCAAGCGTGAAATTAAGAGTCTCAATTGACGGCATCGCTGGCTCAGTTGTGTTTACTCGCTTTACTAGCGAAGGTCCTAGCTAGGTCCTTGCAAAGTAAATTTATAAAATTTCATTTTCTAATTTGTCTGAGTCTGGCCCGGTGGGCGGCTTCGGCTGTGGCTAGTTGCTACCGTACCAGCAAATATATGAAAAGACCTTAATAGGTAAATTACCATGGTACAAGGTCTCACTTCATTAGGAGAGGAGTATTGTAGAAACGATTTGTTTTGCTTTAATTTAAGGTGTTTTATACTTTTTTAAATCTTGCCTTTTAAACGTTTTTAAAGTGAAAACTTCTTTAGAATAGTTGTGAATTGAAAAGTCAATGAAATGAAAAAGCGACAGTAATAAGAGAGACATAAATTCAAAAGATTTAACGTGAAAGAAAATGAGATAGGAAGCATTATACAGTGTTCGTTATATTCGTGGTTCTTTGTGTGGGAGTTAATATGAAACCATTACTAAAACCTAAAATTTACTCTCCTTTCTTCCTCTTCCTTCTTTTTCTTCTTCCTCCCGAAATTTTACATTTGTCTCATTATCTTGAGGCCAAAATTTTTAAAGGTTTCACTTCAACCATGGGTGAATTGCACACAATATGTTTTCGATTATACATATGGATAAATTTATATCGTACATTACGATATTATTTTTTTAAATTACAGCTGTCGTAAAATTGCCTAATATTTTGTACGCAGAAATGAATATTGCAATACTTGTAACAATATTGAAAATTCCGAAAGGCTGACTGATTTGTAATTGAAGATGACCACTTAATATGTGAAATATCAATTATTAATTACAAGTACAAGGTATTACAGAGATATTACCACAGTGACTGTCGAAGCCTTAATGCTCTTTAATTGCCTACTGTCTATTGATGCAAGATGGTGCCAAGCAGAATTAAATATTGCCAATTACAAGCGATAACATTTACCAATTCATCACAAGATGTCCAAAACTATCCGCCCAATTGATTTGAAAAATAGTATACATAATCCTTTTGCGATTTGGACAGTGACTAACAATAGTTTTGTCGTCATTCCCAAGAGATCTGGATGTATAACTGAATAACAATCTAAATCAAGATCTCCAAAACTTCGATTGTCTGGCTTATAATTCGGTATACATTTTCCTACAAATATACATAGCATTACGCCTCATTCCCATAGGGGTTGGCAGAGACCATGTCCTTCCACTTGCCACGATTCTTGCATTTCTCCTTCGCCTCTTTCATTCTCATTTCATTTAAACCTTTTTAATTCGTCCGTTTAGAGTACTCTTGACCTGGCTCTTATTTAAAATGTCCTAGATTTGGTCCACAAACGTTCGCCTTGGTCTTCCCCTTCCAACTTTCCGATTCACTCTAGACTCATAAATCCTCTTTATCAGTCTCCTTTCATTCGATCTCTCTACGTGTCCAAACCATATAAGCATACTTTTCACCTCAATTTTAGACACTACATGTTCTTTTATACCACAACGTTCTCTTATCACACTATTTCTTACTTTTTCGCTTTTTTTTCAAGCCACCCATACTTCTGCCATACCCAACTTTCACTACCATACATAAGTGTTGGCACCAACACTCTTCCAGGCACTGGTCAGTCTGGCCCTTTGAGCTATTCACAAAGACGATGTAAGCTGGTTTTCCTATATTCCCGTAGGATCGTGAACTACACGAGTGGCACTTCAGAGAGTTGGTAGTATATAATAAGATATATTAGAGTTTTTAATGCAACATCGTGATGGTAGCACATTTTTCTATTTTAAGCGACGTGCCGCGACGTTCGCCGACCGGTGCGCGGCGCGTGCAATGCATAAATCTTCGTCAGCCAAATGTATACTGAAAGCTCTTCCTGTTTGACTTTGAAATAAGAAGACATACAGAATAAAAATTTGTTTATTTCCTACCCACGACAGTGTATTATAAATTTCTCTCTATAATAGCTACTTTATATCTGAAGATCGTGGTCCTCGTAGATCCTAATCGCGAAAGGGTCAATGCTTTCCTCTCGCTTCTGTTGGTGGCCATCTTCGCTAGCTTATAGAACTTAGCTTGCCTGTTCTCAGCCGTCTGTCTGTTCTGTGATTATCAGCTTTTCCAAACAGTCCTTTCGCCTCATGATGTGTCTCAAAAATGCCAGAATTCGTTGATAACATAAAGATGAGATCCTAACCTTGATTCCGAGCTGCGACAGAGTAGATACGATTGTGTGTTTGGCTGTCGAAGGAATTCTTAACATGCGCCTCCAACACCACATCTCGAACGCATCTATTCTATGCCTTTCTCTTGCCTTTATGACCCAAGTTTCAACTCTATACATAAAGATAGAGAAGATTCTTCCTGGTCTTGTTTAGGTGTGTCATAGCACTCTTGGACATTGCCATTCGTCTCTATCTCCGGCACACAGCTGCCATCACTGCAAATCTGGGATCCGAGGTATTATAAATTAGTATTCTAAATATTTTTATTTGGTAATTACTTACTATTATATATTAGTATTATAGTATTGATGGAAATGTTTGAAGCGTTTCGAGATTTAGAAATCAAGTTTTATATTTTAAACTCAGCAAGTACTACTCTGTTTTGATAAAATGAATATTTCAAGATATGGAGGCAAGGGAAATAGACTTGAAACCTATGAAAACAGAGATTGCTTTTGCAGTAAATATATCTGTGACATAGTAACTATTATAGGATTTCCTGTAATTGTTTTTAGGTTTTGAAGTGATACTTCTTTAGGCGCCGGTGGTTTAAATTTTTACGGATGAAACGCGTGATTAGCGTCACCAAGATGTGCAGCGTTTTTATGCTAATTCGTTTAAAGGTTAGCTTGGTTTAATATTTACAAATAACATGTGGACATTTTAATTTGCCACTCGTCATTTAGTAATTTAATATACTGTTTTTCATAAAATATAAAATAAAAATTGCATAATTTCTAATATTGGCAAAAACACGTGGCATTTGTATTTTAAATTCGTCGTTTGGGATTTCAATAAATTATTTGTATTAATTTTCGACGCTTTTAATATTTTAATGATAATTAAATTCATTATTAATTCCTAACTTATCTTCCTTTTCCCCTCGAGTCACGGAAACCTTAAGATTTAGATTTATATAAATATAAACAAGATTAGTTTACCAAAGAAGCCAGAGGAGGCTTCGGCCAAGGTTAGTTACGATGGTAGACCAGCAAAAACGCTAAAAGGCTAAATTACCTCTTAACATGTTAGCGCATCTGCCTTATTGTTCTAGTGGTTAGCATGTTCGACTACAGACATGAGGTCCTGAGTTCGAGTCCCGGATCGGGCCAACTCAAAAATCAATATTGAGTTTTCTATTGAGACTCTCAATATTTGGCCGAAGTTTGGAAGCTGGTGGTGTGATCCAAGAGAATGTATTTGTGTACTATGCCTGCCAATCCGCAGTGATCAGCGTGGTGGGTCTATGCTCTAAAAACCCTCGTTCCTCCGAGTGAGAAGGCCTGTGCCCAGCAGTGAGACGTTGAAGGGCTGCTACTTATTTTTTACTTTATGTTAGCGCGTTTCCATCGACTTTATCATCACTTACCTGATAAGAGCAATAAAATGTGTAATAGAATTCTAATGAAACATTAAGTCTGTGCGTTGGTGTTAGCGAGAATTTCGAATCATTACTTACTTTCTCGGATCGCCGCTTTTGCACCTTAACTCACCCATATTAAATTCTTGTTCACGGATCTAGCTAACCCTAATTTGGCAAGTCTAGATGATAAGACGCCTACACTTAATGATAAATTGCTATCATATTTGATAATTGTTTAAATGGGAATAATTTGCATACGAGAATATATAAGTAACAACCTGCTAACGAATATTTTGTGACACAAACGATTAACTCTATTTTAGACTATAGATAGTTGGGTGACAACCCTGATAGCTCTGAAATGTTGTGATTGATAATGAAGTTTTACTTCAAAACTAAAAAACAATTGCAGGAAATCCTATAATAGTTACTATGTCACAGATATACTTATTGCAAAAGCAATCTCTTTCTTTTTTCAAAGGATTCAAGTCTATTTCCCTTGCCCTCATATCTTGAAATATACATTTTATCAAAACAGAGTAGTACTTGCTTAGTTTAAAATATAAAACTTGAGTTCTAAATCTCGAAACGCTTATAAATTTCAAACATTTCCATCAATACTATAATACTAATATATAATAGTAAGTAGTTACCAAATAAAAATATTTAGTACTAGCACTAAATATAGTGACACCATTTGCATGCTAAAAATTACTTCACTATTTGAAGTTTTACAATTTAGGCACTATTCCTCCTAAAATGACCACATCATAAGGCAGCACGAGAGACCGTTCACAAAATTGTTCTGCTCGTTAAAGTTATCTCGTATCGCATAACATTTCGTGTTTAAACTATATTACTATTGAAATTTATGTGGATAAAACCGCGGGCCATAGCAAGTTTGTAACAAAACCAAAATATGATTCTTTTTCAAGTAGGCTCAAAAAGCACTTTTGAATCGTTAGTAGTCTGTCCGTTGGTAACAAATCTACTACCAGTTCGGAAAGTTGAATCCGCTGAGAAGATACCGGTAAGAAACTCAACGGTTACTCTTTTAGAGATAGTTTTGTATGGACAACATATTGCTTTACATATTGGAAATATGTAAAGCAACTGGAATCAAGTCCAAACATTTCTATCGCTTAAATAATCTTCAACATTACATGCCTTTTGTCAAAGGACGTTTTGACATATTTCTTAAAACTATGTGAAGGCGAATCTAAAACTGATTGCGGTATCTTATTAAAAATGTGTATGTTCAAACCGACAAATGATTTCTGAACCTACTTTTATTTCTTGTATTGAAATTGTGTATTTCACTTTTTTTGCTGTATAAGTGAGTATTAATGTTCATTTGAATTTATCTCTTAGAGAAGCACGAGATCATAATTGATATATGCCAACATTTGCCATTACTGTGTTTGTATTGTAGTGATTTTTATTACCTAACTTAAATAAAGTAACTTTACAACCAACTCGCGATTTATTATTATTCGATTATAGAAGACATTACGTCTTCTTATAGCATCGGCTGGGTAAAATATCGTTGACTATAAAGTTGTATGTAAAATGTCTGGGAAAAGCAGCAAATTGTACAACTCGTTGGAAACGTTATTGTAAATGAAACTACCACATAAACACGGAACTTAACGGCTTATTCGCCGTCTGAATAGTAAAGCCGTGAACATCTATGGAAATGCTAAGGTGTGCGTTGTCACGTATAAATTGGTGAATGTATCACCATCTGACTTTCATACTAGTTCTTTTCTGAAAACTTACCATTAGGTGTGGTTTGATGAAGTGTTATTTCAGTAAACTCCTTCCTGGCACACAATTATACTTCTCCGTATATAAACACGATCAATTTTGCTCGTTTTCTTCACCACTCCTAACAGTCTATAAGTCGCTTCGGATCTGATTGCAATGCTTTTCCCGCCGAATTACCTATATTTACGAGTATTTTCGCTTTGCGACTGACAAACGTACGTGGTATAATGAGCAAGCGTTTATTACCGCCTTCTGACTCCTTTTTATTTAGCAATACTTACACCAAAACAGTTTCCCAAGATAAATATTTCTTATAATTACAATAAAAAGAAAGTGTAGACAAATTAAAACTATATAATAATCTACTTCCAAACGTTGAAACGTGATAAAATGAGAGAGATGAAATGGGTCAAATTCAGAGAATAACATGTTGTCTGAATACCTTGTTTATGTTAATTGGCTTATTCTAAAATGTATCTTACTCTCTTATAATAGCTCTCATTTAGTTATATTAAAACTAAATATCATTTTTTTTAAATGTCATAATAAGAGTAAACGAACATTAAAAACTGTCTTTATAAACCTAAAATGATAATCCTATTGCTCATAAAGAGACAGCTAGTAAAATCGCGAATAATGTTCTTGAATTTTTGTATACTTATATATGTATACTAACTGAACCTGCGACTTCGTCTGCGGGGAATGTTTTTTTGGTAGTATTTTCATTAATTTAGGCAAATTGTTTTAAAAAATTATGACAAGGTTTACATACCATAAAAAATATAGTTTGTAAATGTGAAGTTTGATGTATTTTAATGTGAAAATTGGATTTTTTTAAATTAACACCCCCAGAATCCCCCTTGCGGGTGGAATTTCTTTGAATCCGCTACTTAGCTGACCTCTACTCGGCAAAAGGAATATTCCTACCAAATTTCAAGTCTCTACGCTTTATGATTCCAGAGATATCCTGATGAGTCAATAGATACCAAAGATCTATATATATATAGATATATATATTTCTACATTCAGACCACAAACTTGGCTCTGTGTTTTGTTAATGGTAATGGACAAAGCAAGACGGATCGGGAATTGAAGTCATTTATACTCAAACTGTATATTGGTTGGGATCATCGGGATCCTCAGAATGAGAACTTCCTACTTCTCGAATTTTGCTTTAAGTTTCGTGGCGTAAAT
This sequence comes from Elymnias hypermnestra, assembly GCA_015832385.1. Classification (NCBI taxonomy): domain Eukaryota; kingdom Metazoa; phylum Arthropoda; class Insecta; order Lepidoptera; family Nymphalidae; genus Elymnias; species Elymnias hypermnestra. Next base: position 1,689,084 of record JACTOM010000909.1, on the reverse strand, counting down.
CACATTGTTCATCAGTTTTGGTTGGTTTATGTTTCGAAGCTTGCGAAATGGGAAATTACGAAACCAATGTTTATTTGTAAATTGTGCGATGGTAAAAAAAAGTATCTATGTCCTGCCCCTGGTTCTAAGCTACCTCTCCACCAATATATATATATATATATAATCTTTTCAATAGGAGCAAACAATCGCCTAGTTTGTTTAGTAGTGGCGTTATAGATCGATTTTCTGTTCTTTATATATTTTCTCATTATATTATACTTTGGATGGGTCAATTTATAATCACATTGACTGACATACAATCAAAAATGCGAACTCTATTATGTGAATGCCATTTAAATTTAAAATGTAATCGTATTCTATAAATTCCGACTTACATTGAATACATAATAACGACGATGAATATCCACGACGTGTTTCTCTAAAATAATATATAATGTATGCCTCTAATTTATAATGAAGAAAGCATTACTTGTTAGAAATTGCTGACGAGTACACAAAATTTGCTAAGAAAATGACTATACTTTGTGCATTTAAAGTGACCAAATATATAGCTAAGATGGAGGGAGTTGACACACTATTTCTTTTTATAAAACACCAACAAGTGATCAAAATTAGTAATTCACTTGATTTCACTTAATTCTTCATTCGATTGATTGCAACTTATTACCTTTAATTTGTATAAACTTATTATGTTTCGTAGATTTATTGCGTTATTAATTGTATATCTCAACTTATTTTTAGGCTTAATCGAAGCGTGCCACCTACTGATTTAATCCTGGTTCTGATGAAAAATTGTAGACGCACCACGAGACGAAAGTATGACATTGCCACCTTCGTTTTTATCACAACAAGCACGGGGGTAATTAATAAATATATATGTACGAGTTGGCTTTTATCATAGCGGTTGAATAGATTTTCCAAACAGTGTGTGATCACTTTCGTTCGGTGAAATGCGTGGGAAGTTCATTCATCTGACAATTAATAAGAACCTTGTCTACGTGACTTCAGTAAATGTTACCAGTTACTATAAATGTACTTTATTTTGTGTTATACTTATCAACTTTATTTTCGCCAAATGACTGGCTTACCTACGGATCGGAAACGTGGTCGCTGACTATGGGCATTATTCGAAAGCTCAGAGTCACTCAGCCTGCGATAGAGAGGGCTATGCTCGGAGTTTCTCTACGCGATCAAATCAGAAATGAGGAGATCCGTAGTAGAACCAAAGTAGCCGACATAGCCCTACGAATCGCGAACTTGAAGTGACAATGGGCGGGGCACATAGTCCGACGAACCGATAGACGTTGGGGCCGGAAGGTGCTGGAACGGTGACCCCGCACCGGACGACGTAGTGTAGGAAGACCCCCCACAAGGTGGACCGACGATATAAGGAGGATCGCCGGTAGCCGCTGGGCCCAGGCGGCACAAGATCGGGCCTTGTGGGCATCATTTCGTGAGACCTATGTCCAGCAGTGGACGTCCATCGGTTGAAACGACGACGACGATTGGCGTTGACATAAATTAGGCATCGGACGGCCTCGCTCCCGCAATAGTGCAAGTATTCGCTTTGCTGTTGAATTTAGGAAATACATTTTCTAATGTATATGAGTCAAACTCGTGGAAGGCTTCAGCCGTGTCTAGTTATCACCCTACCAACAAAAATGTTCTGCCAGACAAAGAGATTTGTTTTCCGATACGATGCTGGGTAGAAACCGTAAGAGGTAAATTACCACTTAAATATATCTAAGATTGTACCATTACTTACCATCAGTAGTGATCACAGTCAAACGCTAATCTATCACCAAAAAAAGGGAATTACACGTTACCAACGTTTGAAGTAATTTTGATTTTTACATGGTGCATTGGACTATTATAATCTATTTACAATGAAGCAAGTATTTATTACTGTACTGCCTTGTGTATTAAAGCATCACGTTTAATAGCTAGATAATTAAAACAATGACCTAGGTTGATACATGGAGTGATGTAATCATCAAAATTACGAAAATGTCAGTATATTTAATATGATAGTCTATTTTATACGTAAATACCCTCAATATACATGTTAGGAGACCGAAAATAAAGATAGACCATATTATTAATGACTACTTTGATGATGGGACGGAAATTAATCGATCCTGATTAATATGAAATTCTTATTTTTTGGCTTTATTAGCATTATTTAGTTTACATTTACTTTACAAAAAAAGTGTTGAAACAAAAAATTAAAAACGTAAACGTCTCGGCGCGGGTCAACGACCTCCAGCTGCGGGCGCGGCCGATGCTAGTTGTGGACGCGGTTAAAGCAATCTAATTTTTTTTTAAATTATCGTTTTGTTAATTGTACTAATATAAGTAAGTAATTAGTAGCCCATTAACGTCCTACCACTGGGCACAGGTCTCCTCACTCATATGAGAGAGGGTTTTTAGAGCATAGACCACCACGCTGCTCCACTGCGGATTTGCAGGCATAGTACACGATTCCTTCACTCTCAGGGTACAATGTGACGGAAATCCGATCGGGGAGAGGTTAGGCGCAGAACCAACGGCTTAACGTGCTCTTCGAGGCACGGGGTTTTTTGTACGCTGGGAAATGCCTTTACGCACCCCGTTCAGACAAAATCTAAACGGGAGTGAGGGAATCGCTGGCAGTAAGCCAGAATACACCACTAAGACCCAGCGATAGCCTCCCCATCCTTTAGTGGAGCACCAGAGCATCGGCTGACGCAATCTACCCTGACACTCCCGCTGGGAAACTTAGGAGGGGGGTAGGAAAAGCGCAAATCTACCCCTCCTACTTCCCAACCTCCTGTGCCGAAGAAGAGGAGCGTCTATAGAATTCTCCCTCTGCTTCTCATGTGCCTCCTTCAGCGAAATAACAGATTCGCAGAAGAAGGCCACTGCCCTACCTTTCGCTAGTGAGCATTGCGCGAAGCACGGGGGTGGATCACACCGCCAACTTCCCAACTTCAGGCAAATATTGAGAATATCTAAATATAGATTTTTTTATTGGTTGGGACTTGAACCCAGGACCTCATGTCTGTAGTCGAACATGCTAACTATTAGATCAATGAGGCAGTTGTACTATACTACTTGTATTGACCGTGATCGTCTAGTGGTTAGGTCAATAATGCTAATAAAACGTTTTTTTTTATATCAGGATCGATTTCTTTCCGTCCCATCATCAAAGGTGTCATAAATACTACTAACACCTTCTATAAATTGTCCTGCGTTATAATAAGGTCAGCTATCTGTCTGTAAAAGAGTTCATTCATTAAAAGAATGATCATTATGTCTTAATTACGTAAATTGGTCTTCAGTCGTTTAAATTGGATAATTTCTTGACGAGCCGTGCAAAGTGAGTTCGCTGCGACAAATTGAACAATTGCCTAATCAGGGTAATAGGCGCCTCGTCTTTAGTGTGATTATTTTAATTTTATTGATAGATAAAGCGAAAATGAACTCCATTATCCATATATCTGCCTCATTGGTCTAGTGGTTAACATGTTCGATTACAAACATGAAGTCCTGGGTTCGAGTCCCGGGTACGGGCCAATCCAAAAATGGATATTGAGTTTATTGTTAAGATTTTCTCAATATTTGCCCGAAGTTGGGAAGTTGGCGCTGTGTTCCACCCCCGGGCCTTGGAGAGCACGTTAAGCCGTTGATCCTGCGCCCGATCTCTCTCCGGTTGTGTCAGATTATCGTCCTATTATCGTAGGAGGCCTGTGCCCAGCAGTGGGACATTAATGGGCTGCTACTAAACTGGAGAGAGATCAGGCGCTGGACTGACGGCTTACCGTGGATCACACCGCCAAATTCTTTCAAACTTCGGGCAAATATCGAGAAAATCTTACTAAAAACTTAATACCGATTTCGAACTGGAATCGAACCCAGGACCTCATGTCCGTAGTCGAACATGCTAACCACTAGACTTATTTATTTCACTATTTTTCATTAAATATAAATAATTCACAAGTTCTCTTTTCTCCCCCCTAAGTCTCGGAAATCTAAAGTTTTCGATTTGAATACATATAAACAAGACTTAAACATTAGGTTACGAGAGAAGTTTCACTTCTGACATGTGTAATTTGTACGCACGCACTTTTAACTTGTTTTCTTTATATCCCTTCTTCTTTTTTAGTTACAAAGACCTTTGTATATACAACGAGCGCCTAATGGAGAGACAGTTTTACGTAAACACTTTATTTTCTGAAGAATGGGATATTAGCATTTTTGATTTCATAACCGTATTGGTAATAGGACGGCTTCCGCGTGTTTATTATTGCACAAAAGTGACTTTCCACGTTCAAAAAAATGTAAATTAGCACTTAAATGTACGTAAATATTTTAATGCGACAAAGTAATAAGTTTGTCGTTAATGCTAATTACGATTATTAAAGTGAGAGTAAGAATTTGTATTATGCAATATCAAAGACCCTAGTATTAAAGTTGCCTTGTATGAATGTTTTTGTTATATCTATATATATAAATCAATTTCTGTTTGTTAGTCTCGGTGAAACTCCAAAACGACTGACTAATTTTGTTTTTGAATTATATATATATTGTGGAAGTCCAGAGAAGGTTTAAAAGGTCAGTAAATAAATGTGAAAAAATACTGCTTGGAATATAACTATATGTCAAATATTTGATTTTCGTTCCGGTTCAGAAATCGAATGAAATTTTAATCAATACTTTTGTTTTTGACATTTGACATTGACAACCAACAATTTCTGATCGCAACTTTAATATTTCACGGATTTTGGCGGGAATGTGGGCGTAAAGTTTGCGTTTTTTTTATTACGAATTCTGGTTAATTTTGGACCATATTTGTTACTAATTTTTCTGCAATGATCATTCCTATTTTTTTTTACTGATTTTGAGGCGTTGTAATGTTTTTTATACGTTCTTTATGTACCCTATATTGCGTCTATTAAAAGAAATCATAAAGTTATATATTGTAGCTTAACGTCTCTGTTAAAAATTACTCTGTTTTGATGATTGTTACATCTATATATAGAATAGATTATAACAGCAAATGCTTAGATGGTTTGGGCACGTAGAGAGAATGAATGAAAGGAGACTGCCAAGACAGATTTATGAGTCAAGAGTGAATGCGAAAGTTGGAAGGGGAAGACCAAGGGGAACGTTCCTGGACCAAATCCAGGACATTTTAAATAAGGGCCAGGTTTAGAGTACTCTAAACTGACGAACTTGTATGAAAGTTTTAATTAGAATGAAAGAATCGAAGGAAATATGCAAGAATCGTAGCAAGTGGAAGGATGTGGTCTCTGCCTACCTCTAAGGGGATGAGGCATGATGCTATTTATCAATCTTCCCAAAAATGTCATCACTTATCCTCTTGTGAATTCAATCAAGATCTAACCTATGAATAAGTGGTTGCAAGTATTTTGCAATTTTTTTAATGGTCAAATAGAAGTAGGGTTTATTTAAATAACCTGCACTGGAGTCGTGTAGTGGGTTTATGGTCTAAGATTCGATCTTCTATGACTGAAGAGGCCTGTGTCCAACTCTGGGACCTTAATAGGCTACTCAACCTACCTTTATACATTAAAGATAGTTAAAACTATTCTTTTGTCTTATTAGTTACTGGTCTATTTAATGGAAAATTTAAAATTTAAGGCATATAACTAGCATTAGATTGATCCAGACACTCGAAATAGGGATTGATTAAACCTTGGGTCTTTAAGTGAGACGATTTCACACCTCCTTAATGACTCAGATACGTAATTTCGTCTCTTATAATTGTCACAGTAACCTCTTAAAGTCCGAACAGATCATCTCATTCACAAAATACTAGAGTTAGTTCTCATTTTTTTATACAATCTAAAGTAAAATAATTTCTTTCTTAAAAAACCTTCCATAAGCCGTGATTACACATTGACCTAGTAATCCGTTGAAGCGATGTGTAAAATGGAGAATTTGAAATGTTTTGATAACTTTATACATTTTTTTTGCGATCATGGATCTTTTGTACGTTGTTTAGTTAACAGTTCGATGTGTTTTTAGTGAAATTTTATAATAGAAATTGTGTTATGGACATTGTGAGTCGATAATACATAAACCATGATATAAGTGAAAACAGGAAAAGAACTTTCAAGTTTAGGAAGTGTGATTTGAAGGCAAATAAGTTGAAGAGAATAAGGTGTCTTTAATTGACAGGTACAAGGTTTCTGTTTACTTTATATATTTTTTTTATTTAATATATTAACATTTCAATTGATGTAACTGTCGATCCAATTATTAAAAAAGTAACAGTGACAAATAATTGTGACATTGTCATCACTCTGACTTATAAAGTAAAAGTAGCAGCCAATTAACCTCCCACTGCTGGGCACAGGCCTCCTTACTCCGAGGAGCGAGGGTTTNCGGGGGTGGATCACACCACCAACTTCCCAACTTCGGGCAAATATTGAGAAAATCTTAATAGAAAACTCAATATTGATTTTTGAATTGGCCCGACCCTGGACTTGAACCCAGGATCTTAAGTCTGTAGTCGAATATGCTAACCACTAGACCAATGAGGCAGTTCTGTGACTTATGATGTAAATTAAATGGTTATCATGTTAAGCAAAAATTAAAAGTACCTTGCCTCGGAGAACACGTTAAGCTGTCGGTCCAGTGCCTGATCTCTCCCCAGTTTTGTCGGATTATGAGAGTGAAGGAATAGAGAGTGCACTTGTGTACTATCTACGCACACCCTCACTGTAGCAGTGTGATGTACACATGCTCTAAAAACCCTCTCTCCCATGAATGTGGAGGCGTAAGGCTAGCATTGGGATGTTAATGATACTAACTTACTATTAAAATAATTCGAAAATGAGGATTCGTGTTAATTACGCAATATAATATTTATATAACACGTTAGTTAACTTTTAATTTTGTCGACGTCTAATTATTATGTGTCCGATGAAAAGCATTTTTTATACGTTCAAATTTATAGTTATATAACATTGTTATGTGCTATTTAATTAACGCATGTCTTGTGTCGCATTTATGAAATGGAAACAGCCATTAGTTTAAATGTAAAACGCTTTTGAAAGTTTAATTTTTATAGTTTATATACGTAAAAATATAAATAAAACACTTCTTTTTTATGGTGTTATTAGAAAGAATATATTATTACATTAGCTTTACCAGGGACTAGTGTTTTTAAGTAGCATTAGGCTCATTATTGCATAAATAAGATACCTACGTATAAATACATTAATGATCTATTTAAAGTGTTTCTCTGTAAAAGTATTAATATGTGGCTCTGGACTATTTATTTGTGTGCCAAATTTCTTTTTAATCGGTTCAGTAATTTTGACGTGAAAGAGCAACAAACAGACAGACAGAGTTACATTTAAAATATTCGTATTTTACATTTTATATGTGTATAAGTAAGTGATTATCAGCCCATTAACGTCCCACTGCTGGGCACAGGCCTCCTCGCTCCTTGGAGCGAGGGTTTTTAGAGCATAGACCCACCACGCTGCTCCACTGCGGATTGGCAGGCATAGTACACAAGTGCACTCTCTATTCCTTCACTCTCATAGTCCGATGTGACGGGAATCCGACACGACCGGAGAGAGATCAGGCGCAGGACCGACGGCTTAACGTGCTCTCCGAGGCACGGGGGTGGATCACACCGCCAACTTCCCAACTTCGGGCAAATATTGAGAAAATCTTAATAGAAAACTCAATATTGATTTTTGAATTGGCCCGACCCGGGACTCGAACCCAGGAACTCATGTCTGTAGTCGAACATGCTAACCACTAGACCAATGAGGCAGTTACATTGTATATATATATATATGTAAATATAGTTTTATTTTGAAGTAAAACGTCTTCAGGCGCTATTAGAGGTAAAATTGTTACGGATTAGCGTCACGAAGATGTGCAGCGCTCTTTATAATAATAATAATAATATATTTTTATTGCAGGCCCTCAAAGTGCCCATATTTGTTTACATAATTACTACTTATGCTAATTCGTTTAAAGGTTAGCTAGTTTTAATATTTACAAATAACATGTGCAATTTTAATTTGCAACTCGTCATTTTAAAAATTATTTTTTCTAAGTTTTAAATCCAAAAACAATATTTAAATAATAATTTCTAATGTTGACAAAAACAACGTGGAATTTTTTATTAATTTTCGAACGTTAATATTTTAATGACATGACAATGACAATTCCCTCTAAGTCTCGGAAGTCTAAAGTTTTTGATTTGTATAAGTATAAACAAGACCTATAAAATTTGTTGCCAAAGAAGTTTTAAAGGCTCCTTTCTATGTAATATATTGAGGAAAGTTTCTGGTAGGTTTTACATGTTTTTTTATAAATCACATCATCGCATTTCTATATACAAACTACTTATGGTGGCAGCTCAACTAAAATAACAAGTATCGTGTTACGTATGTCTCAAACTGACAGTGAGTCGTAATAGACACATACCGTCAATCTGTAATAGGATAACCGGGTTGTGGAGCAAATTAGAATTTTAGGTTGCGACGGCATTTTCGATCTTTCTCGGTATCGTTTAATAGTTTATGTAACCTTGTTTACATAACCTTATTATATATCACATTTGCACATATGGTTAATAGCTCAATAACTCTACTGTGTTCACGGTTTTAGATTTGTGGATAGCGATAAAAGAATATCGAGTTGTTTGTCGTTTTTATTGCTGATGTAGGTCGTTTATTTGGGAAAATAAGAAAAATACATACATAGCATCACGCCTCATTCCCATAGAGGTAGGCAGAGACCACGTCCTTCCACTTGCCATGATCTTTGCATGTCTCCTTTGCTTCTTTCATTCTCATTAAACCTTTCATACAAGTTTGTCGGTTTATAGCACTCTTGAATAGGCCTTTATTTAAAATGCCCTAGATTTGGTCCAGGAACGTTCCCCTTGGTCTTCCCCTTCACAACTTTCGCATTCACTCTTGACTCATAAATCCATTTTGTCAGTCCCCTTTCATTCATTCTCTCTACATGTCCAAACCATCTAAGCATAAGTAAGTAAGTAAAAAATCTACTCGTCACTACATCTTCAAAATAAGAACAAGTACACATTAAATTATATTGTGTGACATAAATATTAAATATTCCAAAATGGTGACACCTCAGCATAAAACTGCTTTGTTGAGTAAAGCACTGATTTTCAGGCGACCCCTAAAAACTGAAAAATACTTGAAATGAATAAACAAAATCAGAAACCGGCTTGACATATTGAATTAAAACTACCCTTAGCGTATTGTATAATCTATATTATTTAGCGAGACTGTCATCTCGCTTAAGGAGGCACGACAAAGGGAGAGGATGAATGCCGCTGAGACACTCCGGCCCAAACGAAGGGGAGTAGGAAATAGGAGGCGGAGGTTCATGTAACTCCTCCCCCTGTAGAATATCTGTCAGCAGGCTACTACCAAGGGGACAGAGAGGAATGCCTCAACGAGCCTCTGGCTCCCCACTCATGGTTGACGAAGGTCCCGCTGGGTTTTAGTGGGTATGGCGAGATCTTCCCCCTCGCGGAGTCCCACACTCCCGACCCCACAGTCGGGGTGCGTAAATGCATTCCCCAGCGTCAAAAAAAAACCCAGCTAGACTTAGAGGGAGGGTAAAAGGAAGATATGTTAGGAATTTAATGAATTCATTAAAATATTAAAAATGTCTAAAATTAATACGAATAACTTATTGAAATCTTAGACGACGTATGGTAAATAAAAATGCCACGTATTTTTTGTCAACATTAAAAAGTAGTAATTAAATTTTGTTTTTGAATTTAAAATTTAGAAATGATATTTTATAAAGATATTTTATATAAAAAAAATACATTAAATTTTTAAATAACGAGTGACATATTAAAATGCCACACGTTGTTTGTAAATATTGAAACTTCAAACGAATTAGAATAAAAACGAACGTTCCAAAAATTTGAACGGCCAGATTTTTTTTTGACTTAATGAATCTATCAAAAGTAAATATTAATTGAAACATCCGTTCCACCCTCGAAGAGCAGTGCGGGTATGTTTCTTATTTATAAAACAATTTGCCTAAATTAATGAAAATGCTACGAAAACATTCCACGCAGACGAAGTCGCGGGTTCAGCTAGTACTGTCACAGTCAAAGTCAAAATATCTTTATTCAAGTAGGCACTTTTACAGCACTTTTGAATTGTCAAATATCGTTTTTTCTATATATTATTTAAATGAATGACTGATGATAACATTAAAGAACTACTTACAATCTAAAGTTACGAGAGTTCCTTCACGTCCTGATCTGAGAAGAGCCCACAACAAACTCAGTCGGGTGTACGTTTTTTATTGTCATCGTCATTGCAATATATATATTAAATTTATTCTATATCTACATACATATAGAGCAATTCATGCACCCTCACGCTTTTTTGTCTTCTAAGTATTCTTCCAGATAATAGAATGGTTTCTCAGTTAGTTTTCTTTTAATAAAAGCTTCTTGTAGCAATTTTATTTTTATTTCTTAAGTTATATGAGGTGCATTCACTTTTTTTCCTAAAAGAGTCAATATTTGTATAGACGTACAGCATGTTTTTTAATGTATATACGCCGTGAACTATCATTATTTTCACTGCTCTGAATTTGTTTCTTGGCTCTTGGACCCATATTGTAGATCGTACGAACAGCCCTAATTATGGAATAGCGAGATATTTTTGCACATACATTATCGTGCTTACTAAGAGGTCTCGACACTGTATATGTATAACATTGTTTGTTATGTTTTTTTGCGATTTGATATTATATTTCCCTTATTTTCAAAGCATTATGTGTTACGGCATACTGTTACGAGGAAGGCGGCGGACATTGAAACTATCTTTATATTGCATTTTAAATATCCGTGATAATATTTGTTTATACAGCAAAAGTAGCGAAACACAAAATTTCAACACAAGAAATAAACACAAACTTATAATGCCATATTTTAAAGTGAAAAAGTTTCAGAAGTCATTTGTCGGTCACCTGAATCACTTCTGGGTTTGCCTCCACATAGTTTTAAGAAGTATGTTAAAAATGTCCTATTAAATTAATTATTTAAGCGACAAATATGTTTGGACATGATTCCAGTTGCACGTGAAAGCTAAACGCATTGTAACCTACAAAAAAACTATGTTTAAAGGAGTAACCGTTGAGTTTCCGAAGCCGGATCAGCTTTCTGAATCGGTGGTAGATTTGTTAGCAACGGACAGACTATTGACGATTCAAAAGAGCTCTTTGAGCCTACTTGATTTATTGATAAATGAGCCGGTAATGAACCTGCTGCATGGGCAGGTTGCGGATTGTTGCATCTACAGTGAGTTTGAGGTGACATTGACTTTCATGCTGTTAGCTGATAGCGCAACAGCGCGGCGGGTGGCTTCGCGAGCGCGCACATGCACGCCGCACGCCGTCACGCGCGCGCGCATCCACGCCTCGCGACCGCGATCGCCCGCGCGCCGGGCCCGCGATATGCCCGCAGTGAAAGTATTCAACATATTCGGTGGGCAGAAGCCAACCGAGAAACAACCGGCGACAATCCCCGCTCAAGGGGCGATGCAAAAGTTCTACAGGACTTTTTCAGTCGGTCCCGAAACCTCAACTGAGCATAAAGGCGGCAAAGTGACCGCGATCGCTGCCTGCCTGGAAAAGAGGATCAGTGACCCCGCGAAAATTAGTGGCGATAACGTGCTGAAGTTTCCAAACAAAGTTAGCGATCCCGTGAACGAGAAAACGGACGATTTAAATAAAAAGAACACCGTGTATGAGAACATTAATATAGTGAATACGAACAATACCCAATTAAAAAATAAAGAAGAAAATAAAGGATATTCCTCTATTTATGAAAACATTAGCTTTGTAGCCACCGACGCTAACATAAATCAATTACAACCGGAATCTAAATTACATAAAGCGTTGGAATCTTTTGATAAAATACTTTGTGAATTTTCTACGAATCTATCGTTAAACCCAACTATAAATTCAAATAAATCCAATTTCATTGTACCAAAACTACAAAAATCAAAAACTTGTAGTATAATTGAATCGCGTTGCATATTGAAGAAAACTATATCTGATCCCGAAACTGAAAGAAGAGTTCGTAATAAGGTATCGCGTAATAATTCAATCGATAAAACTACAAGCTTGTGGAATCTTGACGACATGAAGGAAAAAGAATTATCTGGACCTTTAAAACCATTGACTTGTTTACCAAATGATAAAATGAATCCCGATAAATATGCAACTTATAAAGTTTCATCAAAAAGCTCGCCTCGTGTTAATTGCATAAAAACCGAGGATTTAAAGAAACTGGACGTAAAAACAAGAATATTGAAGAAAACTTTATCTAACCCTCCGTCTACACCCCTTTCTGTTGCATCAAAAGTAAAACAGTCACCAAAAAAACCTGAAAAAAGGCTTAGTGACCCTAAGAAGCTTAAGCCAAAAAATTTATCAGATAATTCCAAATTCATTGAAACCGGTCCTAAGTCACAAATGCAAAAGGCGAAAAGTGTTTGGGAATTAGGAAATGAGGCAATGATTTCACCCAACTTGGAAAGAACTAAATCTAGTACTTCTATCGCGGGCTCTCCCAGTAAGATCCCGGTGATCAGAGGCCAAATGTCACAAAATAAATTTAGCAGTACTAGAGCACTTTTTTCTCCCACTCCGGTTGATCTAAATAATATAGACCAGGCCAGAGAGTGTGCTCAGAAAAAGAAGCCCACTGCGTCACGAAAAACTACTGAGAAACTCGACCAAACAAAACAAATACGACAAAAATCACAGATCAATTTAAAATCTGATTCAAGGCGGCAGTTCGATAAAACCAAGAATGATGCGCTCGATAAAAAAGTGTCACTGTCTCCTAAAACGTCAGTTCGAGACTACTCCGATGAAATAAACGCCGTACGCGCTAAGCTTCAACAACGAAAAATGAACAAAAAGTCTCTCGGTACAGAAACACCTGTATCGAATAAAAACGAACTCGACTCGCAAGGGCTTAACTCTGTACTGTCCCCTGTCAAGTACATTGTAAAAAAGCTGGAATTTCAAACAGCTATGGAGTTGAAGGCCGATCATGCTAATTTTATTAATTGCAAAGTGATACCTCCAGTACACAAGGAGCTGTGCGTTGCGAATACCACCTTTCATAATCACTTGAGCACACTCGTGGGCCGTCAAATAAAATCTATTGAATCTAGGGATGATATTAAAACGTGTTCCCAGGCCGAAAAACTCGGGTCACGTAAACAATCCGAGGAGAAGATATCAGATACGCATTCTGATTGCAGCGACGACTCCGGACATGTTTCAAACGATGCATCAAATGACAACGATGGCACGTTTGATAACCACGATATAAATGCGGATTGTATTAGCGCAGATGAAATAGATTGTAAAATATTTAGTGGGCCCAAACAGTTCAGGATAAATTTGCCTGAGAATGTGAAGAACGTGTGCCCGGTGCGGCCGGCCAGGCGCGGCGAGCGCGCCAACGAGGTCGTTAGCGGTACCCTAGCCATCACTGACGCTCCCAAAGTGGAAGAGCAGGTAAGCGATACTTAATGTATTGATAACAACAAATTGCATTCCGTCACTATGTCTTTGAAGCCGGTGTCCTATTTCCCAAAAACAGTAGCTTCTGCCTGCAACTTCGTCTACGTTAATTTCAGGATTAAATCCAGAGCGTAATATAAAATGGGAATAGAAACCCACCAGAAAAGTTCGCTTATTCAAATTGCTTCTTGTGGTTATTATATTCGGTCACAGTTATGCGGTCCTGGGTTCGAGTTTCGAGTCGGGCCAATTAAAAAATCGATATTGAGTTTTCTATTAAAGATATTCTTAATATTTGCCCGAAATTGAGAAGTTAGCGGTGTAATCCACCCTCGTGTCTCGGAGAGCACGTTAGGCTATAGGCCTGCGCATGATTTCTCTCCGGTCGTGACAGATTTCCGTCACTTCGGCTTTTGAGAGTGAAGGAATAGATAGTGCACTTGTACTATGCCTGCCAACCCGCAGTGGAGCAGCGTAGTGGGTCTATGCTCTAACCATCCTATGAGTGAGGAGGCCTGTGCCCACCTGTGGGATGTTAATGCAAAATAAATATCATTAAAATGTGTTAGATAAATTTGGTTACTTTAAACAAAACCTACTTATTTAAAGTAAACGTATCTAACACATTTAATGATAAGTCTTATATCATGTCTTAATTTTAAATGTAAAAAAATAGCCCACTTCATTATCTTGCTTGAGCATATACAGTTCATATAAATAAACAATTAATGAAAACCGCACAAAGTTGCCTAATAGATATGTAAAATGGAGAATCCTCGCAATATTAGATTTTTAAGTCGTTCTATTTAAATGTACGAATGGAATATTACATCCATCGTATGATGGAATACTATGGCCTAATTACTGGATTTCACGATTTAATAATGCCGTAAAATCCTACTTGAGTAAATTAATTTTAACGATCCTTTCCGGTAACAGTCGAGAAGAAACTATTTGCTGAGATTACTATCCCATATGTTAATCCACGTTGTAAAGGCAACCTATTCAACAGTTATTGGGTATTTACGAGTAAGTACCAGACGAAATAAACTTTTAATAGAATTAATCAAAGGGGAAAATATAACGTTATTTAGGCATATAATAGTAAACTTTAATAGTTAAACGGTTTAAGAATGTACAAATAAATGAACGCTTGTGATTAACACCCGTACTTTATCGTAAACACACTTCGCCCAAGGCATACACTTATAGCTTCAATTGTTTTAGGAAAATTAATATAAATATTTATGATATAATATTTTATACTATGTTGTATATCATAGACACCTATTAAAGTGGTTATTATAAATAATATATAAATAAAAGGTATCAGCAGACAGCTTCCCAAAACGAAGACAGACGATAGTACAAATTTGATGATGAAACGGAAAACAATCTATGCTGATAAAAAAAATCTTATTTTTAAAACGTTTTATTAGTGTTATTTACAATCCATTATCTTAGTACAACTAAATGCAATGATAGTTGTATATTCATGTTCTTGATTTCTAGTGGTTAACATGTTCGGCCACAGACATGAGGTTCTGGGTTCGAGTCGAGATATAGTGAGATTAACATTTACTTAATATTTGCCCGAAGTTGAGAAGTTGGCGGTGTGCACCATCCCCGTGCTTTGGAGACCAGGCTAAGCCGTCGGCCATGCGCCTGATCTCTCTCTGATTGTGTCGGATTTGCGACACATCGGTCTATGAGAGTGAAGGAATAGGTTGACTTGTGCACTATGTCTGGCAACCAGCAGCAAGGTGGGTCTATACTCTAAAAACCCTCTCTCCTATAAGTGAGGAGGCCTGTGCCCAGCTGCAGTACGTTATTGGACTGCCACTTGCCTTTTAATGTTTTTTTTATGAAATTGTCGTTTCATTTAGCTGTCCTAACATAATGGAGCGTAAATAATGCTATTAAAATGTTTTGAAAGTACGATTTTTTTATAAGCAGGGTCGATTTTTCTTCCATACCATCATCAAAGGTGTCATTAGTGCTATCGTCTTAACACCTTGTATATTTTCGCTGTTATTAAACACTGGTCCTATTACTTTAACAATAAATATATTTCACGCAGAATATTTGTTATTCTTGTAGATTTGACAGAATATAAATGAAGGATGCTATATCATCCGCTGTCTGACTGTTTCGGAGATCAGTGAGGACAGACAATAATCTTGCAAATTTGTCTTTTGATATAAAAAAATTATAAATTCTTTTTCATTTAATACAAAGCTTATATTTTGACATGACAAGTAGATTGTTTTGTACATTTCTAATTAGGATATAACATACATTTTATTTGGTAACCTCAAAAAAAACTTGTATCTGCAAAATGTTACGACATAATTGCCTAAATTATAATATGTATAACTCACTTCCTACAACCGGTTGTTAGTCGCCAATTAAAATGCAAAGAAATGCCAATACCATAACGGTTATTGCATAACTTTCTATTAACATACATAAAAAAAATCTTTGATTTATATGGTGACTTTTTATTTATGTAATGATCTTGAAGAATGTGTAAGTGGATTCCTGGTACCAAGAGTCATACGTAATCTCTCACTTGCATAATGATTGTGTTCATTTGACCTTATGAAGTTAGTTTAACGAACTCACTACAAATTAGAAGGTAAAGGCGATTAAATTCCAACACAAATGATGATGAAAAAATAATTATTAAATTTCTCAATCAGTCAGCAATTAGACGTGTTTATTCACTCTATTATTCTATGACTTGTCCCGTAAGCCACCGTTATTTATGTGATATTTCTTTTTATGTTAAACTTAAAATTGTTTATAAAGTAATTAAAGGTATGTAGCAGGCCTTTAGAGTCCTGAGCACAGGCCTCCTCATTCTTATGGTGCTGCCACATTGCTGTTTAAAAATGTATGCAAATGTTAGAAATTGTTAGATGTTTTGAGTGTTCCTGCAATGTTAGAATGTTCACAAACATTTATAACACTTAAAAAAATGTCATCGCATTGAGTTTCATAACAGTTTTGTATAAAAATGTTTACTAAACATGAAAAATTGTTTAGCATTATAACCAAATATTTGTTAGAAATTGTTTACTAATGTTTATTGACATTTTTAAACAGCAGTGTAGCATTACCATTAGGTGGGAGGGTTTTTAGAGCAAAGATCCAGCACGCAAGCAAAAAAATACAATTCTGTTATAATAGTTCAATGTTATACAATACTTCTACCAAAAAAAAACTTGAAAATAATAGTCCGATCCTGATGAGACTTTATTGATGTGTAAATTAATGTCATAAACACCTACTTTTCTTTGAAATTCTTCATACATTTACCCAATTTTAATTTAAAATAATAATAAACTATTACGTATTTAAAAAGACTTATATAGAATTATTCGAAAACCATTATGATTAAAACACGTTTTCATTTAAAAATTGCCTTTACTGTACTTCCTTATAAGGGTGCATTAATGAAGAAATCGTTTTTTTAACTAACTTCAAAAACAATAATAAATACCAGTTTACATGTCTGTTTCTTTATTATCACCGCCTATTTTCTCTCTCCTTTCCACGAGGGTCTCTCAAAGTGTGAGATTGCCTGGAAAAGATCGCCATTTAGTTACAAGACCGCCCACTAATTCTAGTTTACGTTAAGTTATTGCATTGTCTTTGGTCTCTTTTTTTGGTGTTCAATAAAGTATACATCTATGTATCTATATAATATGTGTTTTTGTCTCTACGTATTTAAATTTTGTATTAAATGTCATAGTACGTTTTTTCCAAACTGATATTTGTATCGCACTTATTTAAGTCAAAGGAAGGCTTTTGGCAGACACCTCTTCTTAGTGATAAGTTCAATATACCTTTAATATTATCATATAATTCTCTTGTTTATTTATATATTTTTATTATTGTTTCCCAACGAAGAGCCCAGGGAGGAATTTGATAGTTAAGGGGGAGGGGGAATCCAAAATCGGAAGCAAAGATCCCACTAATATTAATAAAAAAACTAATATTAAAATTAATTTCAATAGTGATTTCTTCCTAAAACTTGTCATGTATATTTCTTCAAAGATCAAATAAACTCTTAAAGCTTAAAAATTATGAATATATAACATAATAATTTTAGAAATGTTAGGAACTTGACTCTCCGGTGACGGGCAATGTTACGGTGGCAGCGATCAGGCCGATTTTAGATGGCTGGCTTTCGAGAAGACGTAGTTCGCTATCCTTCGGATTGGTGCAGGTGCTTACCGGGCACGGATGCTTCGGGAAATACCTGCACCAGATTGTGGGGCGCGAGGATTCACCAGCCTGTCTCGAATGTGGAGCTCTCGTCGATACGGCGCACCATACGGTGGCGAAGTGTCCAGGGTAGGTAGCAGGAGGCGTGTGTTTGCCCACCTGCTATCCCTTACTTGAATGAGCCTTTTGTAGAGTGCATCTGGGGTGCCATCGTAGTCGAATGATTTTGAGATCATCTGGCACCCTATTTTAGATGCTCCGCTGGGCTTTAATGGGTATTCTGGAAACAGCGAGTCCCACACTCCGTACGTAAAAATAAAAAGGTTGGGAAACACTGGTTTAGATTAACAATTTGATTTGATAAACAACGTATTTTTGGGTGAGACCGCCGGGAACAGCTAGGAAATAAATAAACAGACATTTAAAATCAAACATAAGATAATAAATTATGAAAATTTGCTTTCTCAACTAACACACGTAAGACATTATCGCGCTTTTAAGAGACAGTAATATTTCTTGGCAAGTGCATTGCGGGGGTCACAACTGGAAACAGATTTATTTACGCTTTTACTTTCACTAACTTACTCGTTTCAACGTTATTCTTCAGCTCATTGTACGCGTTATTTTACGTTTTCTGACGTGAAATACACTCCGCATTTATGAATCGGTCGGCGTTTTTGTAATTGTGGTTCACGTAATGTGGCGAAAGTTATGCGTAAAATTTATGCACAAAAAATCAAGTGGCATTATTAATAGACTAGCTGACCCGGAAAACTTCGTACTGCCTCAGAAGCAATAAATAAAAAAGCTGAAAAATAAAATAAATGTAATTAACAAAGCACATTTAAATTTAATTTGATTTCGGGATTAAATAAACGACGAGAAGAGCATCAAGTGATTTACAAGTAGACAAAGTTTCTAAGGGTATTCAAGATTGTTGTTTTTATCATTTTTATTAATTAGCCAAATCAGACCGTTTTCGAGACTAACAGCAATAGATTTATCTATGTAATTCCTATAAAAAATTATATTTATAAAGGTATAGTAATGTATGAATTTTAAATAATAATTCGGCATATAAAAGAAGCATATTGTTGGGTATATACTTTCTTCACACAGATAATTATCACACAACATTATTATTGTTTGATGTTGATAACTATTGTTGTTTTTAATAACATAATCAATCTGCTTGTTGGAAGTCCCGTAAAATCAGTCTTGTTGTTTCGACGAATAGCCGTAATTATAAAATTTCCTGTTCAAATGAAATCAAAAATATCTTTATTCAAGTGGGCACATCACAGCACTTTTGAATCGTCAAATTATATTTTTTTCCGCACTCTGATTCTAATATACGTCTGATGATGGTACTCAAGAACGGTTTAAAATCTAAAGTTACAAGGGTTCCTTCGCGCCCTGATCCGAGAAGAACCCACAACAAACTCAGTCGGGTATTTTTATTTTTTGTTTTGTTCCTATAGAGAATCAAAACTAAACAGATGATTAGTAAGTAAAAAGTGGCAGGTTGGACAAACTATATTAAATATATAGATTTCCTGTGTATTCATCTATTTTAAACCATAATTCTGAATATAAGAGTAACAAAGAAAAGAGGCATACCCAGGACTTAATACAGTGACTAGCAGAGATCGACCAAAATCAGGATATTCTAAAAAAACACTTTTGTTTTATATTTGATAATCACTACTTCCTATAGTGACATTTAAATAGGAATTTGAAAAATCAAATTATATATCAATCATATTATAAATGTTTTTCGTTGATTAATTTTTGGCAATGATAGATCCATATTAAATTTCCGTTCCGTAAAAAGGGCCGTTCGTGCGATTTACAATATGGGTCCAAGAGATTCGCTAAGAAACAAATTCAAGACAGTTTACATAATGACAGTTCACTGCGTATATATATTAGAAAACTTATTGTATGTATATTAAAACATTGACTCTTTTAAATAAAAAGAGTGAATGTGCATCATATAACTTACGAAACCAAAACAAACTTGTTATAAATTCTAGTAGGCTGCATAAGGTAAACAATTTATTTAAGGGTAACTGTATACGTTTTTATAATACGAGTAAACTCCCACAAGGCGTTCTAAAGATGTCAATTAATAAATTCAAAGTCTTTGTTGAAAGAAAGTTGATAGAAAAATCGTATTATAATTTGCAAGATTACCTAGACGATAGAAACGCCTGGGAGTGAACGAATTGCTCTAATTTTAATTAAAATATAGTAAACTATTACGTTATTGTAATGATGATGGTAAAAAAAATACACGACTGAGTTTGTTGTGGGTTCTTCTCGGATCAGGGCGCGAAGGAACCCTCGTAACTTTAGATTTTAAGCCGATCTTGAGTACCATC
>JACTOM010000909.1:1645165-1667672 GCA_015832385.1 Elymnias hypermnestra | reverse complement strand
ATATTGAGTTTTCTATTAAGATTTTCTCAATATTTGCCCGAAGTTGGGAAGTTGGCGGTGTGATCCACCCCCGTGCCTCGGAGAGCACGTTAAGCCGTCGGTCCTGCGCCTGCCCTCTCTCCGGTCCCATTGGACTATGAGAGTGAAGGTATAGAGAGTGCACTTGTATACTATGCCTGCCAATCCGCAGTGGAGCAGCGTGGTGGGTCTATGCTCTAAAAACCCTCACTCCTCGGAGTGAGACCTGTGCCCAGCTGTGGGATGTCAATGGGCTGCTACTTACCTACGTACTTACTTATTCCGATCTATTTGAACGTCAAAGGTGTTTATAGTATCTTTTGTTTAATTGTTTTTATTTCTTTCTTGCTACCCTCACACAGAAGCAATTATTTTTATATGTGATTTCTTAAAAACAATTGTCGACGACAAGGTGCACGGAGAAACACTCGAGAGTTTGTGTTCGCATCCCTTAAAATGAATATTTATTATATTTGTAATGATGATATAATAAAACTAAATAAATAACACTTTATAGTAAAATGTTTACTAGAAAGAGATTCTCTAAGAGTATAAGTGATGATGGTAGTAATTTAAGCATCACTATGCCAGGATATCACGATGTTTTCCCTTATCAGAGTGATGAACGAACGAGCTAGAAGTTTAAAAAAACTGACTTGTACCTTGCCTGATAGTCAGCTTGATGTCGTCGTTGTTGATCGTTGATGGTCTTCCGAAGCGAGGTTTATTAACTTTTAAAACCACTTCTGGCTCGTTCGTTCAGCTACAGCACCTTCCAACAAGCTGATACCAAGTCAAACTATTGCCAAGTTTGTATTTATAAGGTAAACAAACTTTATCTTCCTTGCAATATACAGTTCGTAGGAAATTTTTTTCGGTTGCCTAATAGTTTAGAGCGATGATGCGGAATTTAGACCTCTAAAACTCACTCATTTACTCATCGTGTATACTCAATAATACTCAAAAATATTCACGCTTGACATGAAATTAGCAAAGCGATTCTTTCGCGATATAAATCCCCACAAATGGATTTTCCCAAATTCCCTCGCCATCGTTGAAGAGGAAACTATATGCGGATTCAAAGTTCTTATCCAAATTTAACAAATTGCGTGAAAGTTAAAAAAAAGGCATTAGTTTGTTACATTTCATACGAAACTTTCTACTCGTATTACGTTTGCCATTTTGGGGCAATAAAATTGTATCGTCTTAATTTTAATTACAGATCGTAAAATTAGCATAATAGTTGGCATATATTTTAAATAACTTATCACCGTAATGGAAACATTACCATATTCCATAACGTTTAACCCTTTAAGAATCTGCGAAAAGTATTTACGAGTATAACTGGAAACAAAGATTTGACGATAGAACGGACTAATAAATATGAAGATAATACTACTTTAAGACCAGGTTTAAATGATATTTTTTTCTCTTAAATATCTACCAGATGTTGTACGCTACGAAAACCTGGTAAGAGAAGGTAGCATCACGCCTCATTCCCATAGGGGTAGGCAGGGACCACGTCCTTCCACTTGCCACGATCTTAGCATATCTCCTTCGCTTCTTTCATTCTCATTAAACCTTTCATACAAGTTCGTCGGTTTAGAGTACTCTTGACCTGGCCTTTGTTTAAAATGGCCTGGATTTGATCCAGGAACGTTCGCCTTGATCTTCCCCTTCCAGTTTTCCCGTTCACTCTTGACTCATAAATTTTGTCAGTCTCCTTTCATTCATTCTCTCTATGTGCCCAAACCATCTAAGCATACCTTTCTCAATTTTAGTCACTACATCTTCTTTTATACCACAATGTTCTCTTATCACACCATTTCTTACTTTGTCACTCAGTTTCAATAAACTCATACTTCTGAACACTCTCATCTCTACCGCATTTATTTTATGTAATTCTTCTGTCATACCCAACTTTCACTACCATACTTTATGTATGGTAGTGTTGGCACCAACACTCCTGCATGAACAGCCAGTCTGGCCCTTTGAGACACCATTTACCATATTCCCTGCTTTCACTCCTTTCAATATCACTTTAACGTGTTCCATCTTTTGTAAATTTAGATCCCAATATACAAATTCTTTCACCACTTCCACTTGTGCCCCATCTATCAAAATATTGCCATTCATCAAAAATTCAACTGTTGCAAAAAGTATAATTTTCGTTTTGTTTACATTCACTTTCATTCCTTTCCTTTTCAAAGCTTCATTCATAATATTTACCTCCTGTAGCTCATTAGCAGATGATGCAAGTATTACTTGATCATTACTGATAGTACTTGCTCGTTTAGGTCAGTGACGAATCCACGACAAAGCTTGATCTATTTTAGATTGTTGTTGACTGGAAATTGTTGTCCGAAGTAGAACTAGGAAAGTTTGAGTAAAAATACAATCGAAGTCCCTTGAGTTTATGCACTCTCACAATTTTCTAAGTCACGTATACAATTACAAATGGAATTGCCGGGTATACTGTAATCAAATCACAAATATATGCCCATCACGTCCAACTTTCGTCGCGCGCGCCTATTGTCCTTTCCGAGTTCTTGCGCAACGGTGAGAGTACCTGGAGATATTGATGGTTTCTACCTTCTTTAGTGAAAACTTATTTAAACTGTGCACTTTATCTTGTGAACTCTTGTCTAAACATTGACTCTTTTACGAAAAAAAGTGAATGCACCTCATATAAATTAAGAAATACTAATACAATTGCTGTTAATTCTAGTAGGCTACATAAAATTGACAAGTCATTCAAGGGTAATTGTATACGTTTCTATAACAAGCTCCCAGATGTCTCTTAGTAAATTTAAATCTTTTATTAAAAGAACACTAATTGATAAATCATTCTATAATTTTAAGGAATACTTAGAATACACAAAAGCGTGGGAGTAAATGAATTGCTCTATATTTATGTTCATATAGAATAAATTAAAATTATATATTGTAATACATTATTCAATATTAATTACTGAAAATGCATTATTGACTATAACTTAAACACAATTACATTTACATATATTGTCAATGTTATTGTTTTATACATATTTCGTACTAGCTGTCACCGTGAATTCATCCGAGTGTTTTTGGGCAACATTTTTCAGAATTTAGACTAATTATTTTAGAAATAAAACATACACCTATAAGAACTTTAAAGAGCTATTTACAGTTTTTGATTGCCAAGGACTTATTGACCTAATCTGTGTATCAAATTTAATTTAAATCAGTTCCTTAGTTTTGACGTAAGTTTCAAGACGCTAGCTCTCAAAATGACGACATTTTCATCCCTTTTTCGTATTAAAAAGTAGCCTATTTCTTTTCCCAGGGTATAGACTATATGTGTACCAAATTTCTTTTAAATAGGTTCAGTAGTTTTGGTTTCAAAGAGCGACATACAGTTACTTTCGCATTTATAATATTTTAACCTCTTCTTGATGAAGTTTCACTTCTACCATATGGTCTTAAACTTTCAACATTCATTTTATTTGAGATTTATTAATTAGTTTACATTGTATGTATAAATTTTAATATTTCAGATACTACATATTCATATTATGAATAGAAAGCGGTCAATATTTCGTTCGCTGAATGTATGTGTAATGAACTTTTTTGTGTGTTAAAAAAACAATGCAACAATATACCTTTTGAAGTACTATTTAGCTACATATCGTAATTATAGTCTCTCTGGATATAATTAAAATATATGGGGTTTTGAGTTTAAAAATTTATATTATAAAGCTGATAATATGTGTTATAATCGTCGTCGTCGTCGTCATCGCTTCAACCGATGGACGTCCATTGCTGGACATAGGTCTCACGTAATGACCGCCTCAAGGCCCGATCTTGCGCCGCCTGGCTCCAACGGCTACCGGCGACCCTCTTTATATCATCGGTCCACCTTGTAGGGGGTCTGCCTACACTGCGCCGTCCGGTGCGGGGTCGCCACTCCAGCACTTTCGGTCTCCAACGTCCATCGGTCCTTCGGACTATGTGCCCCGCCCATTGCCACTTCAGGTTCGCGATTCGTAGGGCTATGTCGGTGACTTTGGTTCTACTACGGATCTCTTCATTTCCAATTCGATCACGTAGAGAAACTCCCTCTCCATCGCACGCTGAGTGACTCTGAGCTTCCGCATGAGGCCCATAGTCAGCGACCACGTCTCAGAACCGTAGGTCATCACTGGCAACACGCACTGTTCATCATCACATACATTTAATTCCAATCCGCTTTCAACTCGTAATAACTCTGTATACGGGCTTTTGTAATTTATACCGTTTCACTTTTCCATAGTTGGTAATTATTTAAAAAAAAAAAACACTTTGTATGCGTCGATACGTTCGCGAAACAAATCGTAGGCGAAGCCTTTTTTATGGTAATCAAACTGCATATGATTATAAACTTTATTGCTGAGAAATAAAAGCTATATTAGTATAAAATGTCTGTCTCGCTGTCTGTACGCTATGTAGCTGCAATTAATCTGTCGCGTTATATCGCCTCTATGTATTTTAGCGCATTGTGCGATGTCTATGGGGCGAAAGTGCTAACACAATAGCAATGAATGTAATGATTGACTCGGTTTTTTTCCTTGCTTTTTTATTATTACATATTATTGGCAACTTATGTAATGTACTAGTAATGCAATTATTTTCTCCTACATTCATGTTTGCCTTTTTTGTCCCTAAAATCTTATTGGATTCGCTGGTAAGCTAGAAACTGTTATATGTCACCCCTATCTACCCCTTTCACTTGCCTGGAAGAGAACGCTAAATAGCGATAAGGCAGCTTTATTGTACCATATTTTCTTTTTATATGTTATCTTTGTGGCGTGCAATAAAGGTGTTCTTACTCTCTTCCCTAGATTTTATATAGAGTGAGAGAGCTCTCTCTTTTCCCTCTAAAACCACCAGAGCGACGAAATCTACCCCTTACTCCAGAAGATTCCTGCTGGAAAACTTAAGAAGGACGCATAAGAAGCGTAAATCTACGCCTCCTTCCTTTCAATCTCCTAAGTCGAAGAAGAGAAGCGTTTACACCGGCCTCTTTCTGCTTCTCATGTGAAAGAAGGAAAGAAAAACGATCATTCTTTACATACCGTGAATCGTGTACAATTTTTGCTGAAGTATAATTATGTGTAGCGGTGTTATTCAGAAAAGAGGAATATTCAGACTAACATGATGGGCCTATTTCTGCGAAATAATAGTCCACTGCCCTCTTTCGCTGATGAGCATTGCTGTATCGTCGTCGTCGCTTCAACTGATGGACGTCCACTGCTGGACATAGGTCTCACGTAATGATGTCCACAAGGCCCGATCTTGCGCCGCCTGGCTCCAGCGGCTACCGGCGACCCTCTTTATGTCGTCGGTCCACCTTGTGGGGGGTCTCCCTACACTGCGCCGCCCGGTGCGGGGTCGCCACTCCAGCACCTTCGGGCCCCAACGTCCATCGGTCCGTCGGACTATGTGTCCCGCCCATTGCCACTTCAGGTTCGCGATTCGTATGCTGTATGCCTGATATGAACTCCAAAAATATTCAACTTAATTTAATTAAATTTTGCATACACAGTGCTATAATTAAATTATTAAGGAATGGGTTTATGCATCCTGCAACGATAAGGTAATAAGTTGAATTGACAGGCAAAACTGACCATATATAATGGCCAGAGTAATGCTACTGCTACTGCTATTTCTCTTAAGATTCGTTTGGCAGAAGATTTCGGGCTTCGCTTTATTACCACCCTATTTTATTTTGCTCACGGCTTAAGAAGTTATTTATTTGCGTAATTACATACCTACAGCGTTTTCAAGTTTAGAGATTTAAAGATAATTATTGACCGCAAAGTAATTGGGAATGTGTATTGTATTCGTCGAAGAATCAACCAGATATTCTACGGTCTGCTGAATTTACACGTTTTGTTTAAACATCCGATATATTATAAAAAAAGATTAAGATTTCAGGGTTTTTTTATTATTACATGGTAATTAATTATTTAAAGAAAGAAAATGTGCAATCATTAAGAGTATACCAAGTACTTTTAGGTGTGTTTCTGTATTTAAACAAAACATATATTAATAAACTGCCTCATTGGTCTAATGGTTAGCATATTCGGCTACAGACATGAGGTTCGAGTCCCGGGTCGGGCCAATTCAAAAATCAATATTGAGTCTTCTATTAACTTTTCTCAATATTGCCCGAAGTTGGGAAGTTGGCGGTGTGAACCACCCCCGTGCCTCGGAGAGCACGTTAAGCCGTCGGTCCTGCGCCTGATCTCTCCCCGGCCGTGTCGGATTCCCGTCATGTCGGACTACGAGTGTGAAGGAATAGAGAGTGCATTTGTGTAATATGCCTGCCAATCCGCATTGGAGCAGCGCGGTGGGTCTATCCTCCAAAAACCTTCGCTCCTCGGAGTGAAGAGGCCGGTGCCCAGCAGTGGGACGTTAATGGGCTGCTACTTACTTTTTACTTTTATATATTAATATACATATATGTCGGAGAATAAGAGAGAACGGAGAAACATAAAACACAGGGGCGTAGGGTTCTCCGCCGACATCGTTATTAATTAGATCCATTATTTAATTTCTTATTCTGTGGGCGTTCATGGGTATTGTTGGTGCAATCAAACACTGTATTAATTAACTCGGTTTATAATGTTCAATCACTTAATGTTCCCGATATCAATTTACACAAACTCATTAACACTAATAGCTAGGAACGCGACAGTTTCAACAGTTGACTGTTCCGATCGAGCGCTACTCGACAACTGTCGAGTGACTCCCGCCGGACTGCCACCATTGACTCTGTCGACGCCGATAGATGGCGCCAGCGTTCCACAGATATCTGCCCTCCGACATATATATATATAAGAATCTATATATAAGACGTAAGAATCCTTATATCCTTTTTTAATTTAAAGGATTGATATCAATCTATTTCCTTTCTTGTTAAATTACACCTTAACATTTATTAGCAATGTTTTACATCAATGTAATATCTTTAACATGATATATATCATCATTTATTATTGGTTAATTGATCGTTTTGTTTATTGTATTGGCAGGAAATCCAATTTTTTTATATGCGTAATCTTATTTACGGTGAGTCGATGTAAAATTTGCTAAATCTGAGTAATCATTGTCGTGTACGGAAGTCGACGAATAAAAAAATATGCAATAATAACCCCGCTAAACAAAGACAACTTAAAAACAGGTTTATTTTTCTCAAAGTCGTGGAAACAATGAAAACTCCATGCTTAAAATTGACGCCATGATAGCTGGCATTACATACATTTTACGGTTGACAGCGACGACCGTGAGTGCTGTCTGTACGTGCGAAATTGCTAAACTTCGTCACTGGGTATGAATAATAAGATAAGGAGAGTTTAACACTACATGGTAATACGTAGCGCATTCCTACCCGTTGTCTATTGTAGAATAATAAACTAATACTTAATGTAAAGCGACCGTTGCTTTCGGGAAAACAACTGTCGTAACTGTAACAATATGGCGATAGCCCCTAAGTATCAAGTCTAGACATTTTGACGGGTTTTATAATTGAAATGATTATAGCATTCCCTTTATAAACATCGTTTTACAAAATTAGGATTGTAAACTTCAATCTTAATACTTAGGAGCCGTCGATGTATGCCATTAGTGCCTATTTCTCTCTGGATCTAATTCTGAAATCGATATAGACAAAGGTCCAGGCAGAAGCTAGTAAATTAGTATTTTACTCTTGACTCTTCACACTTAGAGGCCGTCGATATATGAAATTAGTGGCCATTTCACCCTTGATCAAGTCTGAAGTCGAGACAGACGATGATCCGGACAGAAGCCAGTAAATTACTATTTTATACTTAACTCTTTATTCTTAGGGGCCGTCGATATATGACATTAATGCCTATTTCTCTTTGGATGCAACTCTGAAGTTGAGACAGACGAAGGCTAATAAATTAGGATTTTATTCTTGACTCTGTACACTTAGAGGCCGTCGATATATAGGTATGGGCATTTCTCTCTAGATCCAATTCTGAAGTCAACGCAAACAAAGGCCAGAGTAGAAACTAGTAAATTAGATACTTAGGGGCCGTCGATATATAAAATTAGTCCCTATTTCTCTCTGGATGCCATTCTGAAGTAAACACAAACGGTGGTCCAAGTAGAAGGTAGTAAATTAGGATTTTATTCTTGGTTCTTTTGTTATTGGTTACATTAATAGGAATCCTTATTTTTCCTCTTCTTTTATGACAGATTAGCGTAACTGTAATCACACCTAGTGGTAAATAATGATACAATCTAAGGTGGAAGAGCGCTAATCTGGTAAGAGACAATTCACCTCCTAGGGTTTCTACGCAGCATCGTACATGAATGCAAATTGTTTCTTAGCCGGCATGATTAAAATGATAGGGTGGTAATGAACCACCACAGAAGGGTGGTACAAATTAGAGAATGCTGTCTCCTAGAGTAACCCTACCAGGAATGAAACCAGGACTTCTACAAGCAAAGCGAGTACTCTAACCATTGCGCCAGCGAACCTATAAGAGATAACGTAACCTATACATCTTTTGTTTTCATAAAACACGGATAATTTGCATTATTCGTACTTGAAAAATCTCAAATATCTGAAATCATTGTGTTTTTATACGCCATTGTTTTACGACATCGGAGCGCTTGTTGATTGTTGACATAATGATTCGTCATTTGCATAGCGGATGTTTGGACTCTCAATGGATCCTTTCGACGACAGTCTTAATTGGGCTTTTAATAAATAATGAAGATTTGCAGCGATAAAATGTATAAAAGGTAATGTTTTTATGTGAGAGGTGATGGTCCACCACCCATATAGAAATTCAACGCTAATTTGAAGTATTATACTTGTATATTTATTTAAGTCAACACCAATAAGTAGTACAAGTCAGCAACATCATCGATTAAAGATTTATAAACACTGTATAATATTTGCCTATTTTACAGGTGCCTAAAATTCCACATAATAAACATTCAATATCCAAAAAAAAATTGAAACAGCAAATGTTAGACTTATGTAAATATACAATATTAATAAAAATTCAACAAGTCAGAATATCATTTATTTATTAGATCAAAAATATATTACTTGATTGATGGCGTATATATATTAAAAAAAACTTGTTGTACATCCATAAAAATATTCCCTCTTTTACGAAAAAAAGTGAATACACCTCATATAACTTAAGAAATAAAAATAAAATTGCTTTAAATTCGAGTAGGCTACAAGGGATTGACAAGTCATTCAATGGTAACTGTATACGATTCTATAATAAGCTCCCAGAAGAAGTTTCAAAGATGTCTCTAAGTAAATTTAAATCTTTCATTAAAAGAAAGCCAATTGAGAAAACATTCTATTTTGAAGGAATACGTAGAAGACAAAAAAGCGTGGGAATGAATTGCTGTATATATATCTTGTAATAGAATAAATTAAAAATAAATATTGTTATTATATTTATCACCACAATATACACACACACACCCACGCAACCCACACCCATCCGCACGCTCACACGCACACTCACACACACACACACACACACACACACACACACACACACACACACACACACACACACACACACACACACACACACACACATTCATATGCATGCCAAAATTTTTAAATATTGTGTTTCAATAGAATGTACATACATCGTAAAGAAAAGCATTGATCACAGCAACACAGTTTAAACTTCTGCAGTATCATCGTTCCCATTTGTTTTTATTGAACATTGTGAGGTGATCTTGAGAAAACAATTTTTAGTTTTTATGTAATGATGATGAATAAAAAAGGAATATCTGACTGACTTTGCTGTGGGCTCTTCTCAGATCAGGGTTCGAAGAAACCCTTGTAACTTTAGATTGTAAGTCGTTCTTTGATGTTATCATCAGTCGTTCATTTAAATGGTATATGCAAAAACGATATTTGATGATTCAAAAGTGCTGTAATAGGCCTACTTAAATAAAGATATTTTGACTTTGACCTTGATGTAGAGAGGGACCAAACATCATTGTGTCTGTAGGATGGTAACCAACAAAGCCCGAAATTTATCACTAAGTTTACTGTTAACACAAAACATAAAGCAAAAACTAAAACATAGAAAAACGTAAATAATAGCATAGACCATTCAAAGGCGATCTTATTTCATAAGCAATCTCCTACAAGACAAAGTTAAGGGTAAAGATACAAAGGTGAAAGAAAGCAGATGGCGCGACAACATAAAATGGAAAATGAAATATAAAAATATACATAATACGATGGATCTATAGACGATACATCTATTATCATTATCTCGATGCAAAACTGAAAAGACAACTAGAAAGAAAGAAAATATCTCTATTTATAAATTATGCCACACATCACAATATATTTTAGTACATTTTATAATACCCTGCGATGTGTGGCATAATAACCTAGAAAATGGACCCAGCTCAGCATTTATGCTACACAGTCTGAAGACCATGTAGCGCTGATTTCCAGCTGGATCCCTTGCCCAGGTGCCGCCACGAACGCAGCCCGATACAACTTAATCTATCCTTATATACTATCTAAAGCTACAGGACCTGATAAAAATGCTGCAAAATTAATACTAATAATTAAACAAAAGACTATATTATATATACTGCCACACACATAAACATAGATATATTTGATATATACACATTAACACTAGAATATAAGGCTTATAGAAATGAAAGCTCCGACACGTGATGTTGGAATTCTTTTTGTTTTTCAAGAAGAAATCGTTTCAATGTTTCAACTAAAGGCAGAGACACTAAATTGTACTTAAAAAGAATAAAGAAATGATCATTGCAATAAGACCGCAGCCACCGTACGGTTATTGCATCCTATTAGCATGAAGTAGAGCACTGCAACGCATTAAGTATACAAGATCCGTTATACTAATGCTTAGGAGTCATTTATCTCGTATCTATAGGCCGATTGCTTAGCCCGGCAAATGATTTCTGAACATTTTAACCTAAAATCGTTATAACAACTTGTGCTTGAAGGTTAGGTAGCTTTAATAATTGACAAATGACATGTAACATCTCTCTTTTCGAAATTTTAAATTCAAAAACATTTACTAATATTGACAAAAAACGCAAGGAATTTTTTATTTACAATTCGCCATTTGAGGTTTCAATAAATCATTTGTATTAAATGTCGATACTTAATATTTTAATAACATTAAAGAACCCACAACAAACTCAGACGGGTATTTTTTGTTATCATCATCATTACAACATCATATTAGTTTACTATATTTTAATTAATATGGGGTTCCTGGAAGAGATCTCTCCAAAGGGATAAGGTATCCTATGTATACTAACTTTAATTTCTTATTAATGTGACTTCTTTTTTGGTGCATAAATAAATAAATAAATAATATTAGAGCAATTCGTTCACTCCCAGACGTTACTATCGTCTAGGTAATCTTGCATCTTATAATACGATTTTTCTATCAACTTTCTTTTAACAAAGACTTTGAATTTATTAATCGATATCCTTAGAACGTCTTGTGGGAGTTTATTATAGAAACGTTTACAGTTACCCTTAATGAGTTGTTAATCTTATGCAGCCTACTAGAATTTATAACAAGTTTAAAACGTAAGTTATATGATGTACATTCATATCATATACGTACAACAAGTTTTCTAATATATATATATATACGCAGTGAACTGTCATTATGTTAACTGCGTTGAATGTTTCTTAGCGACTCTCTTGGTCCCATATTGTGAATCGCAAGCAATATAAATATAAACAAGACTTAAAAATTAGTTTGCCAAAGAAGCTTCGGATATGTGTACTTTGTACGCACGCACTTTTTATTTTTATTGCCGACAGGTATCCTGTCCTCAAAAAAAACATGATAATCGATTACATAAAGAACGAAGGATTATAGTAGGGTATATAAATTCCAGATTTCATCGTTCACACGTGAATTTATCAGTCAAACAGAAACTCTATTTAAATTATTAGATACGTGTTTACAAATGATCATAATATTTATAATGAGTCATAAGTGGCGCTAATACAATAACAGTTCGTGTTTCATATCACTGTTTATATTTATAAGCATGGGTGTATTTAATAAACATCCTTTAGTTCATTACTGTCTAGACCAGAGGTTAGAATAAATAATGATGATACAGACCCCGATGTCATAACAACAAATCGCTGCATCGGAAGAATAGTGACACAATTCAATAAAGACTATTGAAGTGAGACTTCTAATGGCGTGGTAGGGAAATAATTGCGTTCTATCATCATATATGTTGTTAAATTACAATTAAAATAGGATACGGTTTTTCATTTGACTATTTTAAGATGTTGGAATAAGCAATTAGTGATTGGAAGATTACTAAATGTAGAAATTAAAGACAAATCGCTATAGGATTTTTGATAAATAATAACAATTAGATATATTATATTTATTATAACTATAGTAACCTAACCGGGCAAAGTTTTATATATGTTAAATATGATAACCCTTCGAATGTCCGAAAAAAACTTTTTTTTCCAAGTAATATGTCCCGAAAAAGGAAGAAAATAATCTGTCCGACGTAAATCGAGTTAAATACAGTCACTTGCCCGGCACCGCACGGACGAGTTATGCGTCCAATGCCCCGCGGGTCTAATACTACTCTTTTAATATTTTATTATTTAATATTTAATTTAATAATAATTAATTAAATAATAATATTTTACTCTTTATGTTAGTGGGCATTTCTCTCTGGATCCAATTCCGAAGTCGAGGCAGACAAAATCGTGGTAATATGCTAGTAATACGTGCAAAGTACACACGTTGTATTAGTATAGCAATCGAGCTGGTCTAATACCAATAATAAACAATCGTCTCGGTGTCAGTTCGTTCGCCAGGTGCTATTATATTCCTAACGCTAAGTAGCTCAACTAGGCCAACTGTGCACTGAGAGCACGTTTTCACGCGATCGCATAGTAAAGATATACAAAGGCACAATGTTAAAATATTGATCGTGCCAGGACCGTGCTTGGTTAAGTTTAAATTCAGTTTCCGTTTTGTAGCTTCCAAATGCTGGAACGATATTCCACCTCTTATTAGAGCGTCAAAATCTATTAAAGCGTTTAAAGCCTTATGTAGGCAATGGCTGCTAAATACTCAAAAAAATTCTAGTAACTGGGTAATAGTTAAATAACTTATTCTGTTAAGCGTATTGTTATTTAGTTATTTTTTCTATGTAATGATAATCGTCTCATGTTTTCAGCGAGTGTCCGGAAATTGTTAATAATTCTATAATCTTAAAATACTTCATCACAGCTCATGAACTACTTTTAAATTTAATCTCAATTAATCATAATTTACTGTTTCCTGTGTTGGCAGCAGTAGCACCAGGCGTTGACTGAAAAGCAGCTTGTAGCTGAGTCCTCCACCTTTTTCTTACATGCAATTAATACTTTAAATACTTTCTGTATGTTACTCTAATATTACATTTTAATTTTACTTTAAATAGGTATTACTTACTTTAAGGTATTTACATTATTGTTTTGCATGTTTCGTAAATAAAGTTCTTTTTGTTTATTTATTTATTTTTTATGAAACAAAAATGTATACGTAATTACTGTTTTTAACTTCACATAAGCTGGTGCATTCGACTTTGTTAACATTAAATTAGTACACAGGTCTTTGACTGACAGTTAAAAACATAGGTATAAAAATGTTAATGAAAGAGTAGAATTTATATTACCTTGATTTGTTAGTAACTGAGTAATATTATTTTCTGCTAAAAAAATAGACTTTTTGTAGTTCCTAAGAAATGAATATTGTCATATATAAACTTTCGTCTATTATTTTTTCTGTAAAAACTATATATGCTTTCAATGTTTCTTCTTTAACTATAGTTTATGAACTAAATTATATAAGATAAGATGGTAATGGTGCCATGAAAATTAATTGAAAGATTTAGACCAAAAACCGTATCAGACATATAGAGTCACTTTAGCATTTATTATGTTAGTATTTGTAGATTTGACTCGATTCTTTATTATTAATCGTCGCGACAAAATGTAAACGCGATCTAGATAACAATAGTGATGTTAGTTGTTGTGAAAATAGAGTGGGTCACTATCGTTAATGTTTACATTGCGCGTGACAACACTAAAAAGAAAAAGTGAACACCATTTAGGATTACCTATTTTTTAACGTGTCGAATTCTTTTGTACTGTTAATCTTTAATAAGTTTTATTGAATAACTAATATGTTTTTTTCTTAACTTTTGATTATAGTTGCATATTACAATACTTGAATACTGTATAAACATTACTTATATTCAACTTTGAACTTGTATAATCTCTCTCCGGTCGTCTCATCGGGCTATGATAGTGAAGGAATAGAGTGCAGTTGTGTACTATGCCCTCCCAAACCGCAGTGGTGCAGCATTGTGGGTCTATGCTCTAAAAACCTTCTCTCCTATGATTGAGGAGGCCTGTGCATAGCAATTGGACGTTAATAGGCTGCTACTTACCTTTTTACAAATAAACACTGGTCGACTAAGATATAGAAATTACGACTTATAAATATTAAGATACTTGAATCACACCGACAATAAAAAAATATATAGTTATATCACGTATAATAAAATAAATGTGTTAGTAATTCATTCCTATTGGATTGTATAAAATGAGAAGGTTATCGTACGCGACCTCGTAATTAACTAAATGAGGAATTTCAGATTGAGACATAAGTGTTAATGTTTTACGCAATTACGTATAAAATATATTAAATGCTACATTGTTGGGAAAGAGTTCAGATACTATATTATAAAGCATTCAAAGTCAATAGCCTATAGGTTTAAACGCGATTCTCTTTATAAAAATATTGTTTTATAAAGCTTCATTACGATAACTTTTAACGAAGGGTAGGAGAAGCAAATGTCGGGAGAAATTCTAGGTTATGTGGCACACTTCATCTTCTTGCTAATGTAATATAACCCCGACGTAATATTTTTTTAAATTAATAAAATAACATAGATACCTGTTATTTGATGTCCCAGTTATTTTAAAATTGAGTCAATCAAGACAATATTTGTGTTTCAATTCGCAATATACTTTACTTATGTGAGTAAATTGGTATAAGCATAGGTAGCAACCACATTCTAACTTGCGGTTAGATAGATAAAATATGGTATAGGATATATACATAAGTTAACATTTGATTATAACTTTCAAAGTATTCAAGACCTATGATATTAAGATTAGCCTCTGTCTTTACATCTGTGCTTATGTTTATAGTCTCCTGATCGATTTTGGCAACGGCGGCTAGTCTTATGCTGAGATTAGCCATTTGCGCAGGAGAAATTTTAGTGCACAAGTGAATGCGTGCACTCTCTATTCCTTTACTCTCATAGTCTGATGTGAGGGCAATCAAACACGATCGGTGAGAGATCAGGCTCAGGACCAACGACTTCGGACAAATATTGAAAAAATCTTAATTGAAAACTCAATATCGAATTTTGAATTCGCCTAACCCGGGACTCGAATCCAGGACCTCATGTCTGTAGCCGAATAAGCTGACCACACGACCAATGAAGCATTTTATCTATACGAGACATATAATTGTGATTGTCTTATGTTTTCGCAAAGGTATAGGCCAGTTTTTAAGGTCACTGGCTACTCTGCTTCATGTGACTCCGGCTGCGAGCATTAGGGTGCTTTTCCACCAGAGATGTGGTATGCTACGTTGCTATGGATGCGTTTGATATCCACCAATCATATTCATTGGTGCACATAGCTTAGCACTGGTGGAAACGGGTCACATATTTTCGTAGCGTAGATTGCACATCTTTGCAGCATAGCATATCTCTGGTGGAAAAGCACCCTTAAGCCGCCTCTCTGGTATCGAAAGGTGTTTATGGTTTTTATTGAATTAATTTTGTTTTTTGTATTGTTTCAGATCATGTTCCGCGGCGGCGTGGTGGGCGAATTGGACGCGCGCCGCGACGCCGCACTCGCACGCGTGCTCGTACGACTGCAAGCCCGCGCTCGCGGATTGCTCGCACGCCGACGTGCTCAGCGTTTGCGTACACAACACACTGCAGCGAGGCAAGTCTATATAAAAGTTGAAACTGCGTGCTGTTAATCTCGGGGCCTCAGTATTTAAAAAAGAAAACACTACACTGGCTAAAAACTTAGTTTATTAATTGCTTATATGACTTTATAGTTCTCACAACTTTGACAGTTTACTAGAATCAGTTTATTCCGTGACTCGCGAGAACCTTTTCAAAAGGTCTATTGGCAATTATATTGGTCAGGACCTTAGTCTTATTACTAGTCCAGATCGGCAGGCAGAAACCAGGACCGTAGTCTTGGACAGTAATTCGACGAATTACCAGAACGACTGACTGTTTGAGGCAGAGCTACGAGTTTTATAGGAATATATCGCTTACTGATTGATTACATCTTGACTGACATAGCAGCCGATAGTGGCAGGTCAGCGTTATTAATATAGAATTTAGGGATGTAACAAACAGTGCGTACAATGTACACATATCAGAAGTGAAAATTCTTTGGCAAACTAATTTTAAGTCTTGCTTATATTTATTCAAATCTAAAACTTTAGATATCCGAGACTTAGAGAGAGGGAAAATGGAAGATATGTTTGGAATTTCATAATGTCAATATTAGAAATTATTAATTAAATTTTGTTTTTGAAATTAAAATTTAGCAAAACTTTGAATTTATATTTTATGAAATTATTAAATGACGAGTCATCATCTAGTGCCTTCTTCAAAATGAAGTGTGGCGGTCATTATACGGAAAACTCTTTTGTCCTGGGCAAGTCTTTTTAATTGTGCGTAGTTTTGACTGGTCTACTCACGTATATCGGTCATGCAATGCCGCCTCGGTCTACCAGGTGCTCTTTTTCCAGACATCTTGCCCTCTCGGATCAGCTGTTGAGTACCTCAAATAGGGACCCTCTTTGAAGATGTCCGAAAAAAGCCACCTTTCACCGCACGATAGTCGTCATAAGCATGCGGCTAATTTGCGCTCGTTTGAGGACTACAGCATTTGAGACGAACTGGATCCAAGAAATCTTAAACATTTTTCTTTGAGTCCACATCTCAAATGCTTGGAGCCCCTTACTGCTTTGCCTCTTACGACCCTCAAAAGGACGAGAAGCAAATTAAAATGGTACATGTTATTTGTCAATATTAAAACTATAATACCTAACCTTTAAACGGATTAAAAAACGCTGCACATCTTCGTGATGCGCATTTCATCTGTAACATTTTTAGCCTCATGCGCCTAAAGAAGTTTAACTTCAATAACATAAGCTTTTCCCCGCGTTATTTCGGATGCCCTTTTGACGTGAAAACGTGTTATAAATCAGTGGTTGCCGGCTGGACGTTGGAAAAAGCATGACTCATTATCACGTTCCGCTTGAGCCGAGTGAACCGGGATATAGAGGCGCGATCGGCTTAAGCGGTCGTCTGAATTCATAAAATTGTCCAATTTTACATTAATGTTTTCTTATGAAGTTATCACGTAAAATTATCGAACGTGAACCAACTTTACCAGACAACCCAATTTTTTTTTTCTAAAGTATAAACTATGCAAAATATACTCCTAATAATATCACTTATCTGCTATTGAAAGGCCCGAGATTAGCTGAAATAACAAGATAGACAAAAAAAAACAAAATTACATTCTATTTTAAACCAAAAACCATTTCATCGTTTGCTTAATATCCTTGGCCCTTATATTCGGAAATATAAAATTTCGAATGTGTTAAAACTAGCCGATTCAATAAACGTCCAATTTTTGAATGTAAAGAATTTGACGGTTCGTCTAATTAGTTAATTAAATATATTATAGATATATTTCTACAACACATGTAATAGAACTGACTGCCTCATTGATCTAGTGGTTAGCATTTTCGACTACAAAGGCGTCCTTGGTTCGAGGCCCAGGTCGGGCCAATTCGATATCGATATTGACTTTTCTATTAAGATTTTCTCAATATCTCTCCGAAATTGCGAAAAATTTGGCGGTGTGATCCACCCCTGTGCCTCGGAGTGCACGTTAAGCAGTCGGTCTTGCGCCTGATCTGTCTCCGGTCGTGACGGATTTCTGTCACGTGGGACTATGAGAGTGAAGGAATAGAGAGTACACTTGTGTACTATGCCTGCCAGTGCCGCTGCCGCTGTGGAGCAGCGTGGAGGGACTATGCTCTAAAACCCTCTCTCATATGAGCAAGGAGGCTTGTGCCCAGCAGTGGGACGTTAATGGGCTGCTACTTACCTACTCGTACTCCTGTTTTTTCGTACCCCTTACCCCTACTTCATACCCCTTTGGCGAAATTCTCGTAAAGAAGTTTTTGTTTCATGTATTAATATGTATTTTTCATAAACTAGATGCGTCCAAAGAAACGTGCGGGCTTTTCTGGCGGTACGCGATTGGCCCTGGTGGAGATTGCTGGTTCGCGTCACCCCGCTCCTGGCGGTACACCGTACGGAACATCGGCTCAAACAAGCACAGGTATTTTATTTGATATTTACTAACTTCTAAGTATATTTATCTTACTTATTAGCTTTCCAAAACTTGCATTGAACGTTACCATTTTTTAAAAGATAAATGGGATCTGGAAATGTGGAATTATCTTACCATACATTGTTTTGTTATATCTCTTCTAAAGTTCTCAAGCTTCGTGCTATTATCGTCACATTTAAATCATATCAGTTAATAAAAAAACTATTACAAATTTATATCTAAACATTCCTTAAGAATCATTTTGTCGTTTAGTAATCACCTTTTTTAGGTTTTAAAATAGATTTGAAAGTTCCTGTTGTAAAGTAATGAAATTGATGAATTTATAAACAGTTTATGATGTAGCCTACTAAATGATTACTTTTAGTAACAAATAACTTGATTATGTAACAGTTATTTAACCTTAAATAACATCACGAGTTACAGTTATTAAAAACAGTAACTCACATTAACTGACAACTTTTATTCTCTCCACTATTTAAATATACACAACTTGCACTATACTAATAATTACTTTATTATTTGAATTTATACAAATAAGCATTACTTCTCTTAAAACAACTACTTCACGAGACACAGTTCTAAAGAGTATCTTAACAAAATTGTCCGTTTGTTAATGTTACCTCGCATTGCATAACATTACGTAATGCGCAATGCATTTGGTACATTTGAGTGTTGCCACTATATTACTCAATAATTCCCAACATCTAGCGATATATATGTATTGCTTTATTATTAATAAAAAAGGCCTACCTATTCTCTTTTTTCTCTGACGGTCTCCCTATATGTTACATTGCTGGAGAGAGATCGCTAAATAGCGATAAGACCGCCCATTGTACACAAGAATTACTTAAGTTATTGTATTGTTCTTTTTGTTATAAGTTTCAATAAAGCTTACTATCTTTCTTGATACATCAAGCTCATGGGTCCACAGATAGATAAAACTTTTATGCATAATATTTTCTACTATCCGTGTAAAGACGGGGTGGGTTGCTAGTATAATTTAAATTGTAATGTGATTTAACAACGCAATACATAACCCGCACAGCCGGCAGTAAGAGTTACCAATAATAATTACACTTGCACTTTCTCCACTGCTTTTTTTTATTCCGTCGCAACAAGTTGACGCAGGTCTTAGATGGCATATCGTCATGCACCACACCCGTCGGCAAACCCAAACATAAATAACGTCACATTATGTAATACTACGAGTATAGAAGTGGATATATTTCCTGTGTATAAAGATTTTATGGATACGGAAGTACGAACGGTATCGTTGGAATGAGGTTTCTTGAGATTCGGCCTCGATGGCTCAGTGGTGCCTAGTAATAGTTTGTATAGCAGATGACACGTTTTCGATACTTGGTAAGGCGAATTTCGTCGCCATCGTTGCTTCAACCAATGGACGTCCACTGCAGGATATAGGTCTCACGAAATGATGCTCACAAGGCCCGACCTAGCTCCTTTTGGCTTCAGCGGCTACCGACAACCCTCTTTATACCATGGGCCCACCTTGTGGGGGTCTATCTACACTGCCCCAACGTCCATCGGTTCGTCGGACTATGCCCCGCCAGTTTCCACTTCAGGTTCGCGATTCGTAGGGCTATATCAGTGACTTTGGCTCTGCTACGGATCTCATCTGATTTGATCACGTAGAGAAACTCCAAGCATAGCCCTCTCTATCGCACGCTGAGTGACTCTGAGCTTTCGTATGAGGCCCATAGTCAGCGCCCACTTTTCGGAGCCGTAGGTCAATAACTGGCAACAACGCACGGTTCGAAGAGCTTTGTATTAACGCACTGAGGGATATTGGACGTAAAGATCTTCCGTAGTTTCCCAAACGCTACCCAACCAAGTTGGATTCAACGGTTGACCTCCTTCTCGAAATTGGACTTGTATTCTCGTCTATTCGAGTGCTGAGTTCCCAACGATGACTGGGTGGAGCGGAACATGGATATTGGACATAACTTTCGTCTTATCCATGTTCATTTTCAGGCCCACCTGGCGAGAAGCTCTGTTGCGGTCATCGAGCATTGCATTGAGATCTTCCAGAGTCTCTGCCATAATAGTGATGTAATTGCTATTGATGTTGATGCAGTCCCTTCCACTCCATAAGCTTAAAGAGTTACTCTTCCAACGCCAATGGCGAATTTAGGATACTGCATTTTCTAATTTCTCTAGTCTGAAATGGTGGGAGGCTTCAGCCGTAACCAGTTACCACACTACCAGGATAAGACATACAGCATAGCAAGACATTTGTGTTCCGGTACAACATTTTATGGAAACCATTGCAAGTAAGTCACCTTTGACAGGTTAGCGCTTGAGTGTGAATACACCTGATGGTAAGTTAAGTAATTTACCTCTCATGGTTTCTACACAGCATTGTACCGGAACAGAAATCTCTTTTGATGGCGGTACATGTTTGCTGGTAGAAAAAAGGACGACACAGAGGAATTTGTAGGCAGAAGCTAGTGAATAATATGTTTCATATACCATCTGACTGATGTATAGATCTCAATATGCCTTTGATTTTGTCGTCTAGAGCTTTGCAATGACATTTGAACTTCTATCTTCTAATATATACGAGTATATAGAAGTAAATTGTTGTTCGTTAATCTCGCTAAATCTCGAGAGCAGCTGAGCTGATTCGGCTAATATTGGTTTTGAATTATTTGTGAAAGTCCTGGGAAAGTTTGAAAGGTGAGTAAATATAACGTCAGTAAAAATAACAATATCGCTTTATCTTAGAAACCTTACCTACCTGTCAAACATTTGATGTTCATACCGTCGTTTAGAAATCAATTAAATTGAAGTCTTTCAGATATTAAATTAAATTGAAAGGAGAAGTTGTTTTTTTAATTCTTTTGGTTTTGAATGTCAAACGTTTGATATTGGTCCCGTCGTTCAGAAATTAAACTAAATTTAAAATACTTTTATTTTTGACATTTGACATCGACACTCAACAATTGCTGATCGCAACAACTTTTTAACCAACTTCAAAAAAAGGAGGAGGTTATCAATTCGTCTATATTTTTTTTGTTTATTACCTCATATCTCCCGACTGGGTGGACTGATCTTGATTATTTTTTTTTATTGGATAGGATATACTTTAAGGGTTGTTTTGTGATAGTGTGGCTAACCAAACCTAAGTTCTGATGATGGAATCCATGCCAAATTGACGGAACTCTTCAATTCTTAGGAGCAAATTAACGATACTCGATAGAATCTTCTATAGGCTATCCAGATATTTGATTTGCCTACCGTAACTTCGGTATGGTCAAGTGCTAGTCGTAGTTAAGTATGAAGATCAATGGATCTCCTCAACGGCTTACAGTAAGGGTGCGGTTTATGACAGAAAATATAAGTGTCAGTAATCAAATAGCAATGAGCTTACGTTTGTTGATGCATTGCAACACGTTTACTTCGATTCACTAAAAATAAAAAATAATAATATGGTAGATGGAGGTAGATGTTCCCGCGTAGCTATATATGTAGGGACCTCGGCTGACACCGACTCCAAATATAAGAATACGAAGAACACTATAAAAGAATACGCAATTATTTCTTACTTTTTAGAACACATTAATATATTTGTAAGTCTGTTTTGAAGGCGGTTCTTTTTTTGTTAAAATTTTTATTTATTGTAATATAAAAACAGTTTAAATTTCCACCGCCTTACTCCATAACAGCATGCTACGGCATATTGCTATGAAAATAAGCGAAATACACCATTTTAGCAGTTCCAACATCAGTGTATTGCCTTACTTTCCTAACATCAAATGCAGCTGAACTGAATTTGCTTGCTAGACTCTAAATATAGGCACCCAACTGAAGCCCAGAGTCTAAAGTTATTTTTGAGATTACTGTAGACTTAACTTTCTTTAGTGTGTTATCTATTTGAATATTTAACAGACTCCTTTTGCATTTGGCAAAGCGAAT
>JACTOM010000909.1:1496688-1645135 GCA_015832385.1 Elymnias hypermnestra | reverse complement strand
TTTTTTTTTTTTTTTTTTTATTATTCGTATTCTTATATTTGGAGTCGATGTCAGCCGAGGTTCCTACATATATAGCCAAGCGGGGAACATCTACCTTGACTGACGCCGACTCCGAATATAAGAATACGAAGAACACTATAAAAGAATACGCTATTGTTTCTTACTTTTTAGAGCATATTAATATATTTGTGAATTTGTTTGAAATTTCTATTTATTATTGTTTCTGAAGAGGTACGAAGTATGCCGGGTCTCCTGATTATTCAAGTATGATAATAAAAAGTTGTTATGCAATATCCAATGTTATGATTTCGTTATAAAAATCGACAAATGTTATTACGACTGTATCTAGAGGTTATCGCGTGACCGAGTTTCGTTCATCTACTACATGAAGACTTCCTGCTTCTGTTTGTGAATTTAAAGCAAAAGTCAATGAACCCGAGATCAACGTGCATAGTCAACGTAATCGCATTCGTGTAATAATAGGAAGAGGTCTGATTTGATCGCTCCTTCGTAATGACTCATTGTTATAGTTGATAAAGGTTTTTTTTTTACATGAAAATCACTTTCACTTGCGGAAAACTGTATATCGGAGGAATTTTGTAGTGTTCTACCGACGTTAAGATTATTTTTTCAATTAAAACTTTCCCTATAGCTACACAGTGAAAAGTCGATCTAACGAAACTTACGTCTATTTTTTTTCTCGAGAAATTTAATATATTACTACCTGTTTATTTGCCACAGAGTACTATTACAATTTTTTTAATTAAAAATAATGACACATTATACTGTATAATTAGTTACAATGATGTTTTGTTATCTTAAACTTAGGTTGAATTCGTTTTAACTTGGTATTAAGCATCAAACAATCATATGAAGAATTTAAGTTGTCTAAACCTATAAAGGCATGAAATACTTTTGAATCGTGCAGTAAAATTATAAAATTTAGTGGGAATAATTAATATTATAACTTATGTAACAGTTATAATTGAAATCGTTAATTAGAAACCGAAGCAAAATTCGTTATAGAGTGGAGTTTGTTAAATGAAGTAAATGTATCTAAGTCAAGTTTATATTAGCTCTTACAGGTAGATATGTCAAAAATTCGTTAAACTTAGGAATTCCTTATATTATCCCGTCCCTTGTACGAAAAAAAATTTTTTTCCGAGTAACATGTTCCAAAAAAGGAAAAAATAATAAGTAATCTCTCCGACGTAAATAGATTTAAATACAGTCGCTTGCCTTACCCCGCTGGACGTTTGATCATCGATTGTCCTCCAGATCGAATGACGCTAAAGTGGCCCTCGAGACCTCAATTTACATGAAAGACTACCAAATGTTATGATTTTTATGTTTGCTAATAGTTAAACTATACCATGTTATCTTTTGTATATTATAAACATTGAGATATTGAAAATAGGCCTTCTTGTATTTACAGGCTCATATATTAAAAATTAAAACTTACCTGAAGGGTTTTCATTGTTATTTACATCACTTATATTATAAAAAAAACAAATAATCACTAATAAACACTCACATTTTATAAAATACCACAAAAAACTTAAAGACCTTCGACGCGACACATGCACCGTTAGTAACGGTCACTTTGTAACTGATTTATTTTGATTATTCTATTGTCTCGTGTTATCTCTACGCAAATTTTGTTACTACAGTTACCGAGAAGCGAAAAAGGTTAACACATTTTATGACTTAAAAAGAAAAAGATGGTTATATTTCTGTTTGCCCAGATTGTGATATAACTATCGTATCATGTCAACTAATTGTAATGGGTGTCACTTGATGTAGATACAGTTTCAAATATTAATTCTTTTTAAAGCTCACGTGAACGTGTGAATGGTTTTTTTCTAACTTGTGCGTAATGATAAGTAAAATTTCCCTTGATTAATAATACTGGAGATGCAATCTCGTGTTGCGTACCAAATTAATCTTTTAAATGCCGTTAGACAGTCGGACACGTGCAATTTGTAGTGTAGTATATAGATAGAAACTTCGGGCCTCCCAGCAGTTAATCAGTGGAACTGGTTTAATAAATAGTTTATCTTAGATCTAAATGCGCTGTTTCCGGCTACGATCTTGTGAACAAATTGGCCCTACACGTTGGGATG
Organism: Elymnias hypermnestra; assembly: GCA_015832385.1. NCBI lineage: Eukaryota > Metazoa > Arthropoda > Insecta > Lepidoptera > Nymphalidae > Elymnias > Elymnias hypermnestra. The sequence goes on along the minus strand of JACTOM010000909.1, from coordinate 1,643,012 downwards.
TTGCTCAAAGATTAATAGTGTTGTATTTCTTCTGCACAGCTGTTTCTGTTCTGTAGGTTTAAAGAATCATATTTCGCAAAGAATTACAAGAAATCATACGAGAAACAATATATAAAATCGTGATCCATAGTGTGGCTAGTTTCAGTATCACAGTTTTTAAAACCGACTTAAAAAAAGGAGGAGGTTATCAATTCGTCTGTATTTTGTTTATGTTTGTTACCTCATATCTTCCGACTAGGAAAACCTTGTCGTAGAGTCCCATTTTTAGTCCAGTTCTGATGATGGCATCCATGAGAAAACCGGATAAGTGTTAAATTTGCATTAAGCATGTGACAGATGGACGAATAAGACAAGATCACGCCAACCGATTTCGATGATTCGTTTTATATTGGAAAGGGTATACTTCAAGGGTTGTTTGATGATAGTTTGGTTAGGTTTTGATCATGGGATCCCTGGCAAAGGTAAGGGAACTCTTCATTCTTAGGAGCAAATTAACGACACTCTGCAGAATCTTTTATAGACTATCCGGATGTTTGAGTCACCTACCATAACGTTGGTATGGTCTAGGGATTGATGATCAACGAAACTCCTCAACGGCTTACAGTAAGGGTGCGGTTTGTGGCAGAATTTATAACTTTATGTAATCAAATGACAACGGGCTTACGTACTCTGGAAAGTAAAATGTGGCTACAGTTCCTTCTGCTTTGGAGCATGGCATGAGTATTATAAATGGCTATTTGGTGTTCGTAACTTTCGTTCGTAACGGTCGTTCGTAATAAATGACATTTGAATGCATGTTTGTAATTTAAAATATAAAGTTTTCAATTAATGTATATCAGTGTGTATACGGTATCAACATAAACAAATGTCTCTATATTTGTATTTATTAGTTTCCGAAACGGTTGGATCGATTTTCAAGGAATAATTTATATGTTTTCTCCTCTCTGTAATTATAAACTATCTCTCCGATGTTAACTTTTTTTTCTTAAACGTAAGTAGTCTAAGTCACTCCTTACAACATTAGCTATTTGCCAATGAAAGTCCTTTTAAAACCGGTCCAGTCGTTTTCGAGTTTAACCAAGACAAATGGACACCCACACAGATAAAAATTAAAATATGTAACTTTTTGATATGAGTACTTATATATATTGAGTGAAAAGCTGTTTATTTCAAATTACAAACAGACACTCGCACAACTGCCTCCTTGGTCTAGCATATGATGTTATAGATACCCGGTACTGAAACCCAAGACCTGGGTTTCAGTACCGGGTCGGGACAATTCCAAAATGCCCGAAGTTTGGTAGTTAGTGGTGTGCTACACCCCCGTGCCTCGGAGAGCACGTTAAGCCGTCGATCCTGCGCCTGATTTCTCGCCAGTCGTGTCGGACTGCCGTCACATCAGACTATTAAAGGGAAAGAACAGGGAGTGCACTTGTGGACAATGACTACCGCAGTGGAGCAGTGTCGTATGCTCAAATAATCTCTCGTATGAGTGAGGAGGCCTGTGCCCAGCAGTGGGAAGTTAATGGGCTGCAACTTACACAAAGACACAGAAATTATATTTGTGTTCAAACGAAATATATCTATGAATATTTCCGCACATATCTCCATAAACTTAAACTATATCCTGTATCTAATTCAGTAAATGTACGTGTAGGACGTATTTTAAACATTTAAACGGTTTATCTGCAATCTCGCCACTTGCTTCCTGTTAACGTAATCTCAGCACTATTTGTTCACGGCTGAACATTTACATTAATTTACTTGTCTGTGCGTAGTAAATGTCATAAGACATTTTAATTTATTTGCTGTAATAATGTATTGCTAGTGTTTGTCAAGTAAAATTGTAAATTACTCGCTAAACTTATGAAATTCGCTAAAATTTCTGAATAAAACTGTTCCAGTTGTTTGTTTACGAATATGCATTAATAATTCATTTTTTTTTACAAAACGAGACCGAAGTCATAATAATTCCAAAAATGTAAATACAATAGTAGTGTTTAATAATGTGTGTAGTAATAATATCGCTTTAAAACGAATTTATTTTATATTAACCCTTTGAATGCGTACCGTCGATATATCGTGGCTCTATGAATGGGTATAAAGTTCGTAACTTGATATGATTTGAGTAGTTTGGTATGTCCTTTATACACAATAGAAAGAATCACGAATTTCCATCTACATTTGAGGCAAATAATCAAATTTATATCCACTCTTAATTAGTAAGAGAGGGAACACTTTTATTGTACACCACAAGAAAAATACGGAAAATAAAAAAAAGAACACAACAGTACAATAAGGCAGCCTTATCGCGATTTCTTCCAGGCAACAATAGGTTTATAGAAAATTATCAGAAAATTTAAAAGGGGTGAATAGTGGTTTAAGTAAACAAATACGCATAGTTTGTATAATTAACATGAATATATACATAGTAAGTAGCAGCCCATTATTGCCCCACTGCTGGGCACAGGCCTCCTCACCCCGAAAAGCGAGGGTTTTTAGAGCATAGACCCACCATGCTGCTCCACTGCGGATTGGCAGGCATAGTACATAAGTTCACTCTCACATTGCTATGTGACGGGAATCCGACACGATCTGAAAGAGATCAGGCGCAGGACCAACGGCTTAACGTGCTCTCGGAGGCATGGGGGTGAAGCATACCACCAACTTCCCAACTTCGGGCAAATATTGAGAAAATCTTAATAGAAAACTCAATATCGATTTTGAATTAGCCCCACCCGGGGACTCGAAACCAGGAACTCATGTCTGTAGTCGAACATGCTAACCACTAGACCAATGAGGCAGTCGTCAGCACGTAACTTAGCTTTAATATAAATCACTGATAACCCGCTACTACCATGTTGTAAAATTGTACAGCTACTTCTGACGTTGGGTTACTCAGAATGCTCTGCAGTAGGCCAACATCAAAACAATTTAGACCATAGAGGTTTTCTCAGCGATTGACTTTCATTCATTGTTCTGATGTACTCCAGAAGGTGCTGCACATGCCCTAATTGATCGCACAGAATGCAGTTGGGTGTAGCCGCTTTATTCATCAAATAGGAATATTTATCATAGGGATAATGTCCGGACCGCAACCTGAAATTTTAGATAGGCCTATTTTGTAAGTGTATACCGGTTGATAGTTCAATAATAAACTACTTTTTCTTAGGTTGATAAATTGGGTGGTATAACCAAAGAAATGACAAAAACATCGAATATCTCAAATGCAAGTTAACTCTTTATAAGTATGTTTCTTAGATTTATGCACAGTGACACTCAGTTTATATTTCTTTTCTATATACCTGTATGTCAAGTTTCTGTATTTTGTTTTCTGTATTGACTGTACTTCATGTAACTTAAGAAACAAAAACATACTTGTTATGAATTGTAGTAGGCTGCACAAAATAACAATTCATTTAAGGGTAACTGTATACGTTTCTATAATAAACTCCCACAAGACGTTTTAGAGATGTCAGTTAATAAATTCAAAGTCTTTGTTAACGGAAAGTTGATAGAAAAATCGTATTATAATTTGCAAGATTACTTAGACGATAGAAACGCGTGAGTGTGAACGAACTGCTCTAATTTGAATTGAAATATATTAAACCAATTTAATATTCTAATGTTGATGGTAACAAAAAATACAAAATATCCGACTGAGTTTGTTGTGGGCTCTTCTCAGATCAGGACGTGAAGGAACCCTCGTAACTTTAAGTCATTCTTTAATACCATCATCAGGCCTACCTTAGAATTATTACGTGGAAAAAAAAATATCATATTTGACGATTCAAAAGTGCTGTAATAGTTCTACTGGAATAAAGATATTTTAATTTTGATTTTGTATAGTATACAGTGCGTGTTGCCAGCGATTACATATAGTTCCGAGACATGGCCGCTGACTATGGGGCTTGTAAGAAGACTCAGAGTCACTCAGCGGGCAATAGAGAGGGCTATGCTCGGGGTTTCCCTACATGATCAAATCAGAAATGAGGAGATCCGTAAGGGAACTAAAGTCACGGACGTAGCCTACCGAATTGCAAAGCTGAAGTGGCAATGGGCAGGGCACGTAGTTCGCACGTAACCGATGGACGTTGGGGCCCGAAGGTGCTGGAACGGCGGCCTCGCACCGGAAAACGCAGCGTCGGCAGACCCCCCACCAGGTGGACCGATGATAACAGGCGGTTCGCTGGCAGCCGCTGGATACAAGCGGCGCAAGATCGGGCCCATTGGAATTCATTCAGAGAGACCTTTGTCCAGCATTGGTTGATGACGACGACGACGATAGTATAATTATATAGATTTAAAAACGCGCGATAAATTATTGTCATGTGAATGAACCTTTGGTGCGTAATGTAGACGTTTCTCTCGCTTAATGGTATCAACTATTATTTATGTTAGTGGGTAACAGACAAAGTCGACGTTAAAGCTTAAATGTTTATGTCAAAAGCAAGTTTTACTTCTAACGGTGGCTCCTAACTCTATCATATATCTGTCATTCTATCAATCGAATGATATAAATAGATGTTTTTTTCTATTTAAGAAAAACAAGAGATAGGAATTGTTATAAATTCTAGTAGGCTATTTAATGTTAACAATAAATTTAAACGTAACTGTGTAACTATTTTTCCTATCGTATTATTCTACGTTGAAAATAAACTTCCTTTTTAATTTATCTACAAAAATAACCGGATTATTATACTATAATATATAATTTTACTTTTTTTTAATATATAGAAACACGTGCATTTGTAATTAATATTTTTCTAAGGGTACGAACAACTGCCTCATTGGTCTAGTGGTTAGCATGTTCGACTACAGACATGAGGTCTTGGGTTCGAGTCCCAAGTCGGGGCAATTCGAAATCGATATTGAGTTTTCTATTAAGATTTTCTCAATATTTGCCCGAAGTTGGGAAGTTGGCGGTGTGATCCACCCCCGTGCCTCGGAGAGCACGTTAAGCCGTCGGTCCTGCGCCTGATCTCTCTCCGGTCGTGTCGGATTTCCGTTACACCGGACTATGAGATTGAAGGAATAGAGAGTGCACTTGTGTACTATGCCTGCCAATCCGCAGTGGAGCAGCGTGGTGGCTCTATGCTCTAAAAACCCTCTCTCATATGAGGGAAGGCCTGTGCCCAGCAGTGGGACGTTAATGGGCTGCTACTTACTTTTTACTTTTAAGGGCAAGAACGGCTTACAGATTTAACGAATCAAAAAATTAGATTCACGAATTATTGACCGTTAATTTTATAATAATAACCTTTAAAACAAATAATTTTCATTGAGTTCGAGAACTCTTTCAAAACATTTTAGACCAGTTCGCTTATATAGAAATATTTATTATTTAACTGATCTTGTTTTGTTTGAATAACTCCTTGTTGAACAAAAAAACATTATAAAATAAAACATAAGTCATTTAATATTGCAGATATTAGAAATTACCTTATTTATTATATTTTTAACTGCTTAACTATAACAAGACATTAAAAACAATCAAAACTCCTTCATTTTTATATGTTAAAAAAAAATACACTATAAATTAAATTAACTATTATCAAAAAGTTAAAATGATTTTTCATTCATTTTAACTTTTATCTATTAAAACGTGTATAAAGCTAATTCGTTACAATTTTTTTCAACTAATAAATAATACATATAACATTTGATTTATAATTTATGAAAAATAACTATTATAAGATATTATCTTATAATAACACTAGTTGTTCCTCGCGAATTAACCCCCGTAATCTGAATGCCTTTTTTTAATAAGAATCGCACTATACCAGCGGAAGTTCCGTCAAAATCGGTCAATGGGATTAAATATACAGATAAATAGACTACATTTATTAATTTTGATGTATCTACATAGTAAAAATCTGGTAATTACAACATGTAGCCCAATTTTGTTTATCTGTATCCTCCTCCTCTGGTCTTCACTCACTGCTGAGCATTGTGACGTTCCCGAGGAAGCAAAGATGGCACTTCGTCGATCAGTAGCGATGTGGATGGCCTGTCTGGCTTTGGTATCCAGCTGTTCTGCTACCTGGGCCCGTAGACAAGTTACTTTCGAAGATTGCTAAGGCTCAAAAAATGTATAGGAATGACGTTTAATTTGTCGATTAGTTTCGATAAGAAATGTCATACCCATACAGTTTTTGAGCGTTAGCAGTCTTCGATAGTAACTTGTCTAGAAACCCTGATAGGGCCATAGTTTCGGAATTCGGCCACTGGGTCTTTTGTCTTCAATCTTTCCGGTTAATATAAGTTTCTCTAGGTTATGTCTCGGCCTTCGCGCGATATATAAAATTCGTCCTGTGTGCTGTCCAGGGGATCCGCAACATTCATCTCCAGCACCACATTTCAAGAGCGTCTACCCGTCGTCTATCAGTCGCTTTGAGTGTGCAACCTTCTAAGCCATATAGAAAAACCGAGAAGACCAGAGTCCTGGCAATGTATATTTTTGTCCTTTTTAATATGTTCCGGTTCCTCCAAATCTTCTCTAGCTGGCAATGTATCGGTATAGGTTATAACAATTTTATTCCGTCATTTTATTACTCTTGGACTGGAACTTAAAGCTTTTGATGTGGAATACATCCTCGATGGAATATTTTGGAATAAAATAGACTGTCAAAATCATTTAAATTAAACGTTGTGTATAATGAAAAGCAAAGTTCACTGCTAGTGATAAACACATGTTGGCGTTTGAAGCGATAAGCAAAAAATGCCGTTATTCATAAAAACAGTCTGGAAACGATAAATCTATCTTCACGGTTGAATTATAAAGAGAGTTTGAAAAAATAACCTAATGTCTGTTTTTTATTGAAATGGGATCTTCTACTTTGGATAGGAAAGACATAAAAGATAAGTCTTTGACAATGCGGATACTCGCTTTACTAGCAAAGGTCCATTTTTAAATTCGCCTGGAGTCTGGATCGGTACCACACTATCAGCGAAGACGTACCACCCAGCAAGACATTGGTGTTCCAGTTTGATGTTGACTGCTGGTCTAATGGTTAACATGTGCGACTACAGACATCAGGTCCTGAGTTCAAGTCCCGGATCAGGCCAATTTAAAATCGTTATTGACTGTTCTATTAAGATTTTCTTAATATTTTGCTTCATAGAGCACGTTATGCCGTCGGTCCTGCGCCTGATCTATCTTTGGTCATGTCATGCCGTCACATCCCACTGTGAAAGTGAAGGAATAGAGAGTGCACTTGTGTACTATCCTCTCTCTCATATGGGTGAGGAGGCCTGTTCCCAGCAGTAGGACATTAATGGGCTGCTACTTACCTTACCTTATAATGGTGTGTAGAAACCATACGAAGTAAATTGCCTCTTACCAGATTAGTGCGCTTCAATCTATGTCTGCATCATCATTAACCATCAGTTGTGATCACAATCAAGCGCTAATCTGTCATCAATATGAAAACACTATTACATGACTTTTGAATGGTCATATTTCCACATATTATTTCCAACGATGTGGATATGAAAGAACAACTTAAAAGCTAAGGTTACTGGGCTCTTTCACGTCCTGTTGTGAGAAGGACCCACAAAAACTCAGTCGGAAATCGTTTTTAATACCGTTGTCATTACAATATAATTTTTGATAAACAATTCGTCCATTCCGACGTTTTTCTATCGCCTAAATTATTTTTCAGTATGAAAACAGATTCATCAAAGCTAATAACATCACCCCATTCTATAAGTTTACCGTTTTAAAGATATTCCGAGCTAGAAATTTATTATTTGTTTATATAACTTACAACATTAATTGATATGAATGTAAAATTAATTCAAACGTTTTTCAATTCGATACGATATAATAATTATAGAGAGCGAAATCGATGTTTATTAATTATTGAATGTTCAATTAATAAATGTTTTATTGGAAAACATTTGATACGTTAGAGAAATTGTATTAATTTCGTTATAACTTTTCACATATTTTTTTGATATTGACATAAACGTATACCTTTTATTCATGGATCAATAGTTATTGATATACTAAATGAAAGTATGTTAAGTGCTCTTTGTGTTGATTGTTTAGTAGTTGTTCCACGCGGTTTTATTCACGTACTTCTCGATGAAGGAAAATATGGAGAAACCTAAATAGAAAATCAAAAAGGATGTAAGCAGAATTTCAGGCACACCAGAGATAGTTTTGCCCATTACCATCCCACTATTGTACAGGCCTCCTCACTCATAGGAGAGAGGGTTTTTAGAGCATAGACCTATCCAGTTTTAGGGTATGTGAGTATGTGTTTTAAGTAAGCTGTACACGCCGACCGTGACCCTGGCATGGACTCGACCCTAGACCCGGGTCCATAGGAATCCAGGTCGAGTCGGTTCGGAGACAGCGGGAGGCGAATATTAAGAGAGAGATTCCACAGGGGTCGACAGATATAAGTGAATTGTACACCTACCTGGTCTCCCGGCGCCGATCTCCTCGGCGGCGACGAGCACCGGCAGATGAATGATCACGTGACTGTGTATTTGTAAGTGTGTGTGTGTTTGTAGATTGTGTCTGTAACCTGCCAAGGCATCCAAAGTTGCTATAGGCGACGCCGGTTCTCTGTTCTACTCCAAAATCCACACAGGAAAGTCCAACTGCAGCCACCGCGCAACCTAGCCGCGCTATGACCCGCCACCTTTCACTAGAGAGCTTCGATATGGGCATACAAAACGCGACGAACTGCATCACTAGCCCCACAAAACCAATTAACGCGTGGAATTACCGCACTTTCCCGACAAAAACATACAACGTCACGAAGCGGGCTTATTTCGCGCCCGTCACCATACGCTTCGAGAGTTGCCAACTCGATCTCGACTTCTATACTACAGATAATCTATAAACTATATTGCTCCATGATAATGGGACTGCAGAGGAGGCACCCTCTCGTCTCGTATATGGACGCCTCCCGATAATCAGTGCATTAGTACGTCGGAAAGCTTGTAGATGGCGCTAGTATGCCGCTTCCGAGGTACGAAAGCTTCGCGCCAGTTGGCGCGAACATAAGCGAATACGTCGGAATCAATATGTATACCGAATATCAGTCAGTTTCATAGTTTAGGATATCGTGGTGTTTGTTTTGTGCTTTTTTCCGACATCTAATTAGTTATTATGCTATTCGGTATTCGACTACCTCATTGGTGTAGTGACAGCTTGTTCGGCTTCAAACATGAGATGTCCTGGGTTCCAGTCCCGGGTCAAATGAATTCAAACATCGATATTGAGTTTTCTATTAAGATTTTCTCAATATTTACCTGAAGTAGTAATTGGAAGCGTGCTATAAATCCGTGCCTCGGGGAATCCGTCGGTCCTGCGCCTGTTTCTTACTCCGGTAGTGTCGGATTGCCCTCACATTGGACTATGAGAGTGAAGGAATAGAGAATGTACTTATGTTAGCTCATACACTTCTTTCCAACACGAATAGCGGGTCTATGCTCTAGAACCCCTATCTGCTATGAGTTACCTTACGTGCTATTCGAAGCGGATACGAAACCAACAATTTGCGAATCGTTAAAATTAGTCCAACAGTTGTTGTGTTATAAATGGATTGACACGACTTTGTTTTATATAGGTGTTTGAAAAGAAATTTTATATTTATTTAGCATACTACGTGAACGAACGTATCCGAGGGGCGCGGGGGTTATGTCAATCGGTAGCCTGGCTCTTGAGAATTCAATTGGTGCAAGAATTAAAGCCCGAAGATGCCAGTCAGAGGCTTGATTTAGTAAATCAGGCGATTGAGCGATTTTCGTTGTTTACCAATGTTTTGTTTTTCATCTTATTGGCCACGTAAATAAGCAGAACAGCTGCTGCTGGAGTGCATCGAATCTGAAACTAAAACATCAGAAACCCATACATTCCCCTAAAGTGATCATATGGGCTGCGAGGTATTATCGGCCCTTAGTTTTTTGAAGATGAAAGGGGGTGTGCAGTTACAATGAATTCAGAGCGTTCTTTGAAAATGTTAGACAACTTCCTGGTACCTGAACTGCAAAACTTTGCTCGCTATAACCAAAGAACATGATACCAACAGGACGGAGCAACTTCACAAACGTCCAATATGTCTCCGCCACGTGTTCGTGAAATTTTCTCAACCAAATTGATTTCCCGGACAGGTGACATAATTTGACCTCCACGCAGTCCACATTTAACCTCTATGGACTTTTTCCTATGGGGTTATCTTAAATCAAAGTTTACGCCAGTAAACCGACTTCACTGGCGCATTTGAAAGAAAATATCCGTCACGAAATGGCAGCCATCTCAGCCGTCTTAAGTAGTTTTACTGTTCGATTAAATAAGTGCCGAGAACGCGAGGGTCTACATTTAGACGATATTATTTTTAAGAAATAAATCCCCAAAAGGTGTATTTTAATAATTTATAAACATTTTTTCTATATACGGCTTACTTTTTTTTTAATCGACCCACTATATATAAAATTCATTTTTAGACAGCCTTTGTATATAGATTACAATTATCTAATTTATAAAAGTTTGTTCTGTATATTTAATTTTAAAAAAGCGATATCTCGACATGATAATGACCAATCTTGGCTATGCCTGATTGCTTAGCAAGTATGGTAGGAAAGTAGCTATACAATAATTTTCCATGATAGACCTGACCCGGTTTTATCTTCTAATCTAGATTGTTAATAACATTAGCCCGTAATTATATCGATACTATAATAATATATTGTGAGAGATTTAAGTAAAGTAAGTAAGTAACAGCCCTTCGCCTCGTTCCTGCGCCTGATCTCTCTCCAGTCGTGTCTGATTCCCGTCATATCGGACTATGGGAGTGAAGGAATAGAGAGTGCACTTGTTGTGTACTATGCCTGCCAATCCGCAGTGGAGCAGCGTGGCGGTTTTATGCTCTAAAAACCCTCACTCCTTGGGTTGAGGAAGCTTGTGCCCAGCAGTGGGACGTTAATGGGCTGCTAGTTACTTAGAGATCTCTTCCAGGCAACCTTTGGGTTAAGGAGATTGCTGATAAGTGTAAGGGGTACTTACTAGCTTTCACACCTTAACTACTTAACAAATATAAATGAATTTTGGTACACCGATAATCTAGAGTCTGAAAAAGGACTATAAGCTGTTTGCAGTAATAAACAGCAAATAGCTCATTGAAGTATTTATACGTATGTTTCTTAATTGTAAAACAATTTGCCTAAATTAATGAAAATGCTACCCAAAAAACATTCCACGCAGACGAAGTCGCGGGTTCAGCTAATTATACATATCTGAAGTAATAAAATATATTACAACAATATAAATACAAAAATATATGGGTCGTCTACAAATATGTCTAAAAAAAACTCACCGTTCAGCTCGACGCAGCTGCATATTCCATAACGAGTAAGAATCGAATCAGTTAATTAGATCAGGGTTGGGAATAACTGTTTTACTCTAGAAAAAACTTAATGCATTCTCTGTCATAGTTGTTCGTAACGGGCTGGTGTTCCCACGATGAGCATCTTCCCAGTATAAGGATGCCTAAGTACAAAAAACTTATTGTCTGACAAATAAGGCGCTTACGGAGCGTGGAGCTTGATCGTGTTATACTGTTCTTTTTAACACTAAAATTGCTTTATAGACTACTATGTTTAGTCTATTTCTAAACTTATAAACTAATATTATAAAGAGAAAACATTTGTGTTTATAAAGATCTTTATTCTCAAAAGAAAAAACATTCACTTCATGAGAAATTAAATTTGAGAAAACTTATATTACATACTTAAGAAGTGTAACACATATATCTCGATAAAGAAATTTATAGGGTTATACAATGTTTTAGTAACAAATTTCTAAAAACTTTTCGCAAATTATATAGTCTGGTAAACTATAATACAATAATGCTCCTTTAAATTGTATAGTTTTTATGTTAGTAGTAGTATGTATGTATGTTAGTAACATTTTCATACCGACACTACTGGACCTATTGCAAAAATTGTTCACTGTTAGAAAGCTGCATTTTCACTGGGCTTCACAGGCTATATTACTTTCTCAAAAAAAAAATAGCAATCCTTAATAATAATGCACGAATATAACCCAAGGTGGAAAAGAATTGTCTCAAAAATCTGTCAGTGCCTGCGCTGCGAAAACTATTGATTATAGAACAAAAAGATGTTCCACAATATTTTAGAAAGTATTTTTATCTACAAAAAAATTGGCAAAGATCTCAACACATAATCTACATCCTCATCAAATGAAAAAAATACATCCTAAGGAAACAATTTCCTATCAAACTCAAAACGTCTATAGGAGAGAAGCAGTAACTGGATATAAATTAAGTAAGTAAAGTAAGTAGCAGCCCATTAACGTCCCACTGCTGGGCACAGGCCTCCTCACTCCCAGGAGCGAGGGTTTTTAGAGCATAGTACACAAGTGCACTCTCTATTCCTTCACTCTCATAGCCCGATGTGACGAGAATTCGACACGACCGGAGAGAGATCAGGCGCAGGACCGCCGGTTTAACGTGCACTCCGAGGCACGGGGGTGGATCACACCGCCAACTTCCCAACTTCGGGCAAATATTGAGAAAATCTTAATAGAAAACTCAATATTGATATTTGATTTGGCCCGACCCGGGACTCGAACCCAGGACCTCATGTCTGTAGTGGAACATACTAACCACTAGACCAATGAGGCAGTCTTATTAAGATAACCTTTTGTTTTTAGATACACGGTGCAATAGCGGATTATTTGTACATGTATATATACAAAAAACACTGTATCGTCTCTTATATAATATAATTTACGGAGTTAGTCAACTTATTAAGTGCAAATCGAAAAGGAAATGGCTCTTGTTCAAGTTTCTCTTTAATGGTCCACACGCGACAATTAAGTGTAGAATTTAAGAGCGCTTTCCACAAGATTTTCTCTTCCCGGAAAGGAAAGATTTATACAAATGTTTAACACATATTTTAAAAGAATTTATATTGCATTTTAAACGCTTTAAGTGTTTTCTTGTAGTATATAATATAAAGTTTTTTAAATCTTGACTTTTTCAATTCAATATATAGTGCGTTATCGTATTTTCGCTTTGAAATTATGAGAGTTTGTTAATTTTTCTTTCAAAAAACTTAATAAGTTATAATATATTAGTTTTTGAGTATTGGTTCAAGTTGTTTAACTAATATACTTATAAGAAGGAAACGTTTGTGTTGTTATGTGTATCTATTGAGTTTTCTATTAAGATTTTCTCAGTATTACGTTAAGCCGTCGGTCCTGCGCCTGATCTCTCTCCGGTCATGTCGGACTGCCGTCATGTCGCACTATGAGAGTGAAGGATCAGAGAGTGCACTTGTGTACTATGCCTGCTAATCCGCAGTGAAGCAGCGCGGTGGGTCTATGCTCTAAAAAACCTCTCTCATACTTACTGCTACTTACCTGCCTTACCTTACACCTGATAATAAGTGATGATACAATCTAAGATGGAAATGCACTAATCTTGTCTATCTGCGCTGGTCTTATTTTGTTTATATGTTTTTTAGGACAATTACTAGTTTTAGGGTAACTCCTATGGATCCTTCTCCTTTCAAAAGTGATTTTAGACATTGGAGAGACGCTCATTGGGGTGGGTGCATCGTCTTCTAGAGTCATACTCACGCCTCATGCCGGAGTACATTTTATATGGACCACTGACACATGAGCTATCGAAGTATAACCCCCCTAAAACTGGAGATCTGCGTGATGAACCAAACTGTCAGTCAGTCACAGTCCTTCGAGGCTACTATAAGAACACAATGGGGAGAAGAACTATGTATAGGGGATAAGGTGTATTTTTATCTTACAAGGTAAAATTTGGTGTCACTGGAACCATTTGTAAGAGAAAGCAGCTAGTAGATTATTGAGGAAGCCTTTTTTGCTGACAATTTAGCGTTTGACTGTGATTACACCTGATGCTTAGTGATTTTTCAAGGAAGTGGAGTAATCTGTGAAGAGGCATTCTTCCTCTTATTGTTTCTACACAGCATCGTACCGAAACACAAATCTCTTCGCTTGGCTATACGTCTTTGCTGGTGGAGTGGTACTTAGGCACGGCCGAAGCCTCCCAACAGTACAGACATGGCAAATTAGGAAATGCAATTTCCTAAAGTAAAAAAAGCAGCTAGCAAAAAAGGTTTCGAGGTTTGCGTTCAACGTATTAATATATTATTTTATTACAATTATTAAATCTCATGTGTACTGGTTCTCACTAAGTATTCCATTTAGCAATTAAAAACCACCCAACCAGTATAAATTCTATAAATAAACTATAAATATAAAATATTATTCTATTACACAATTATTTTTTTTTGTAAAACCGGATACAAAACGAATATACATATACTAATATCCTGAATTAATTCAATTACTTTTTTATAATGCACATAAAATTACAATTATAGAATAAACTTTAGAGTGACAGTAGTTTTAATGCTTTTATAATGATATTAACTGCTTTTAAAGATAAAACGTTTTTGACTGCCTCATTGGTCTAGTGGTTAGCATGTTCTGTCACAGACATGAGGTCCTGGGTTCGAATCCTAAGTCCAAATCAAAAATGGATGTTGAGTTTTCTATTAAGATTTTCTCAATATGTACCTGAAGTTGCGTTGTTGCCGCTGTGCTCCACCCCAGTGCCTCGGAGAGCACGTTAAGCAGTCGGTCCAGCGTCTGATCTTTCTCAGGTCGTGTCGTATTCCCGTCACATTGGATTATGAGAGTAAAGGTATAGAGAGTGCACTTCTGTACTATGCCTGCCAACCCGCAATGGAGCAGCTTGGTGGGTGTATGCTCTAATAACCCTCTATTCTATGAGTAAGGAGGCCTGAGCCCATCAGTGGGACTTTAATGGGCTGCTACTTTACTTAAAACACTTTAAAAATATAATTGTCGTTAGTGCTATCGTCTGTCTTCGTTTTCGGTAGCGGTCTCCTAACACCTTATATATATATAATTTGGGGTAGGTTTCTAGTTCACGACCTGAGTAACAATAAAGTAAATATACGCATTAGAAGTTGTACTTGGCGTTACAAGATAGAAATCTTTAAAAAAAACTAAAATGTTCACTATAGCTAACTTCAGGGTGTCGGTTTTTAGTGACGGTGTGCGCGCGCATCGCAAAAATTTACTCATAGTTTTTCTTAAAATAAGTATAAGTTCAAAAACGATTTGTTTTTGTTACTACTGACTGGCTTAACTGTGATCTTACTTGTAGGTTAGTGACCAAAAGTTTTCCATCTTAGACTGTGTCATCACTAAGCATCAGACGAGATCAAAGTCAAGCGCTGAGACCTGTTAGCAATAAAAAAAGTGCATACGTACAAAGTACATGTCAGAAGTGAAACTTCTTTGGCAAACTAATTTTAAATGTTGTTTATATTTATAAAAATCTAAAACTATAGATATCCCAGACTTAGAGGGAGGTAAAAAGGAATTTAATGAAAATGAATACAAATAATCTATTGACATCTCTAATGATGAATTCTAAATAAAACTGCCTCCTATTATTTCTAAATATTAAAACTACCTAACCTTCAAACGAGTTAGCATAAAAAGCTGCACGTTTTCGTGGCGCTCATTAAGCTTTTCATAAGTAAAAATTTTACCCTCATGCGCTTAAAGAAGTTTCACTTCAGAAAACATACTCGTTGTAATGTCTCTGTGTCACTAACCTTAGCGGTAAGTATGTCTGTATATACACATAATAGATGTTATGATGCCCACCATTCAATCGGTTGTCTCGGTCTATTTCACTCGGGTTTCACTTATTTGCATTACAGTCAGAGGAGCATCATTCACAGACAATTATGCTCATATGGCTACATTTTCCACAGTGTATATTTTAAAACTTTGTTTTTATTATATACTAGTGCTGTACAATTTGGCCGTTTCAACCGGCCATAAAGTGTAACCAGGTTAATGAGTTCAGAAGCCACCTAATTAATCCAAACTATCCGGTGAAATTAGTTAACTAGCTAACCTAACTAAAATTTCCTAAAAAAATTGATAGGATATATTTTGATTATAAAAAGAAATTTTAGAATCATTCTAGTGTTAGTCATTTCAAACTATAAAAAGTTCGATCATAAAATAAGATGAATATAATTTAGTTAATCGGTTATTATATGAAATTTATTTATTGGTCTTCTTATGGTCTACATACATACATAGCATCACGCCTCATTCCCATAGGGGTAGGCAGAGACAACGTCTTTCCACTTGCCACGATCCTTGCCTATCTCCTTCGCTTCTTTCATTCTCATTAAGCCTTCCACACAAGTTCGTTGGTTTAGAATACTCTTGACCTGGCCCTTATTTAAAATATCATGGATTTAGTCCAGGAACGTTCGCCTTTGTCTTCCTCTTCCAACTTTCGCAATCTCTCTTGATTCATAAATCCTTTTTCTCGGGCTCCTTTCATTCATTCTCTCTACATGCCCAAACCAAACTTTCTCAATTTTAGTCAGTACGTCTTCTTTCATACCACACCGTTCTCTTACCACACTATTTCTTACTTTGTCACTTAGTTTTAATTCACTCATACTTCTCAACGCTCTCATCTCTACCGCATTTATTTTACTTTTGTGATTCTTCTGCCATACCCTACTTTCACTACCATACATAAGTGCTGGCACCAACACTCCAGCATGCACAGCCAGTCCGGCCCTTTGAGACACCATCTGGCTATTCATAAAGGCGTGCAGAGCACCATTTACCATATTCCCTGCATTTATTCTCCTTTCAATATCACTTTCACATGTTCCAACTTTTGTAAATATAGATCCTATGTATACAAATTCTTTCACCTCTTCCACTTGTTCCCCATCTATCAAAATATTGCCATTCATCGTGATTATGGTTTACCTGGTATTATTTACCTGGTAAAACTTTATATTGTGCAGCAGTATTTTATTTATTTATTTATCTTCATTAAAAGACACTTGTCCCAGTTTACATTTTAAATCTACAAGTAAATAAAATGTAACATAAAAAACAAAACAAATACAGAAAATATACTGAAAAAACAAAACTTAAATTAAAATTATTAATAATAATAAATAAATTTGAAATTAGAACTATAATCAATATTAAATGTAATAATAATGAAAATAGTAAATATCTCTAAGGGTATCTATAAGGCTGCCTCGTCATTTTCGCATATACCTATTTTTTTTTAAACTTCTTTATTTATAAACATTCGCGCCTGTTATCAACTAATGACGGGATTAAAGTAGTACTAACCGATTTACGACAACACTCGAAATTTGGCATTGCTACTCCTACCCGGGTTTCCTTAACTTTATAAGGAATCTGGATAAATAAGCGAAAAACACAATTTATCTATCCGGCCGTGTTTAATTTTAACCCAGTAATTTGTCCGTGCTTGTTAATGGGAATAACCGTCGTCTGCCCCACCCCCGCATTGACGTTTTGGCGTCAATTGCCCCGCGCGTCGAATGACGCTAAAGTGACTCTTGGGACTTTAATATTCATAAAAGGCTACCAAGTGTTATGAGTTATATTTATATCTCAACACTTGAAGCCAAAATTGCAACAATTCAGATTCGAATAGTGTTGAGGACACGCGACTCGATTCATTTCAATGGACACATTAACCACATTATTCGCGTTACGTTGCAAGCTTTCTTAAGCAACAATGTCCATGTAATCTTTAAATAACATCGTAGAAATATTCAGCAGCGTAATGAAATAATGAAATACTTTTAAATCCAATAAAAATTGGACATTTCCATTCAAAAATTATAACGAAGTTAATAATGTTAATCTAAAGAAATTTGTAGCGACCCTTATAGCTGGGCCTGGTGAGTTAGCTCATATTCCTAGGATACCAATTTTATTTTTATCAAGCAAAAAATTACTACTGATAATGATGTTACGAATTGAAAAATGTATTAGATATATATTCGTTGTAAAGTAAAATCTGTATATTGATTAAATTATGAATTTAAATGTGTATCTAGTAATCTGAAAGGGAGTAATTAGTGGACTTTCCACTGCCACGAGATCGGTATCTACTCGAATGAAACTGCGGGAAATTGCTAGTATTATATATTTTAGACATAATCTACCCATTTTCGTTACAAAATCTCCCTATCCCTAAGCACTCCTGGTAGAAATAGATACTCTGCGATTCCGCCTATTTGTCCCATTTGGTTTTAAGGTTATTGGTAAACTTTCTGTTTTGTTTGTGATATACAATATTCTCTCGCTCTTGCTAACAAGACTAGTGTCATTTTTTTTTATTTATTAAT
Organism: Elymnias hypermnestra; assembly: GCA_015832385.1. Lineage (NCBI taxonomy): Eukaryota > Metazoa > Arthropoda > Insecta > Lepidoptera > Nymphalidae > Elymnias > Elymnias hypermnestra. The sequence goes on along the minus strand of JACTOM010000909.1, from coordinate 1,624,739 downwards.
TAAGATTCGTCAACAGATGTAACACTAAATCTATTACAGTGAAATATCATTACAGTAAACAAAACTGTTTAAATGCAAGTGCAGGCTTAGAAGTTCAAAAATAATAAATAAATATAGAAATACAAAATATTATAATAGAAATAAAAGCGGAAAAGAAGAAGTAGGAGCTTAACGTTAAATCTAGTACAGTTTATACTGATGTAAAAACAAATTAAACTGCTGAAATAATTGTTTGACCGAGTGACTTTAAACTATTCGTTATGCTCTCGAAACACTATGGGCAACTACTATTTTGTTACAGTTGTTTTATGGAGAAGGTTGAAAATGTTTGCATTTTTAATACTGCTATTTGAACAGAAATACCTTCTCCTTCGGCCAACACTTATAGGTCTGTAAATTTCGTTCCGCTAAGTCGTGATCGTCGTCGCTTCAACCGATGGACGTCCAGTGCTGGACATAGGTCTCACGTAATGACCTCCACAAGGCCCGATCTTGCGCCGTCTGGCTTCAGCGGCTATCGGCGATCCTCTTTATATCATCGGTCCACCTTGTGGGGGTTCTGCCTACACTGTGCCGTCCCATGAGGGGTCGCCACTCCAGTACCTTCGGCCCCCAATATCGATCGGTCCTTCGGACTATATGCCCCGCCCATTGCCACTTCAGGTTCGCGATTCGTAGGGCTATGTCGGTGACTTTGATTCTACTATGGATCTCTTCATTTCTGATTCGATCGCGTAGAGAAACTCCGAGCATAGCCCTCTTCATCGCACGCTGAGTGACTCTGAGCTTCCGCATGACGCCCATAGTCAGCGACCACGTTTGAAAACCGTAGGTCATCACTGACAACACGCACTGTTCGAAGACTTTGGTCTTCAGGCACTGAAGGACATCGATAAGTCGTGATATTGCCTGATCATTAAAATATTTTTCTTTTTTTTCCAGGAAGAACTGGAGTCACTGCGTGCAAAATTGGATAAAGTCGACGGTGAACGTACACACTACAAAAACGAGACCGAAAAACTCGAGACGAAGGTAAGTTTATATTAAGTGATTGTTTCATTTAAAATAACACTTAAAAGTGCGTGCGTACAAAGTACACATGTCAGAAGTGAAACGTATTTGGCAAAATAATCTTTAAATCTTGTTTATATTTATACAATTCTAAAACTTTAGATTTCCGAGACTCAGAGGGAGGGAAAAAGAAAGATATGTTAGGAATTTAATAGATTTAATTGCAACATGTTATTTGTAAATATTAAAACTACCTAGCCTTCAAACGCATTAGCATAAAAACGCTGCACAGCTTCGTAACGGTAAACACGCATTTCATCAGTCAAAATTTTACCCTCATGCGCCTAAAGAAGTTTCATTTCAAAAAAATTGTTGTAAATTCTAGTAGGCTACATAAAATTAACAATTCATTTAAGGGTACACGTTTCTATAACAAACTCTGGGAAGGCGTTCTGGAGATGTTATTAAATTAATTTAAAAAAATACTAATTGAAAAATCATACTATAAGTTGAGTAATCCTTTACTTGGAGAATAAAGAAAGCATGCGAGTGAGAAAAATTGCGTTAATCTAAATAGGGTAAATGAAAATCACATTGTAATGGCGATTATAAAAAAGTGACAACTGAAAAAAGCGACTCAGATTTTTGTGGCTTTTTTTAAAACAGGACGTGAAGAAACCTCCGTAACATCATGAGTCTTGCATTGGAAATAATATATGTATAAGATAAACTTAACTATTCAAAAATGCTGTAAAAGCTTTCTGGAACAAAGAATTTTGGGATTAAGAGTGCACTAGCGAGGCTGACAATTTATTCATATATATAGACCTAGCTGAACCCGCGACTTCGTCTGCGTAAAGTTTTTTTGGTAGCATTTTCATTAATTTAGGCAAATTGTTTTACAAATAAGAACCATGCCCATACTGCCCTTTGAGGGTGGATAATTTACTTTTGATAGTTTCCATTATGTCAATATACCATAAAAAATGTTTGTTAATGTGAAGTTTCAATTTTTGTTTTCGCAACCCCTCTTGCGGGTGGAATTTCGTAAAATCCGTTCTTAGCTGACCTCTACTCGGTAAAAGGAATATTCTTTCTGTCTTTACAATTGTCACTTAATAATTTATTATAATAACAAACGAGTATCGCTGAAATAGAAAGCAACTACCTCTAGTAATTTATCATAATGTTATATAGAGAGCTAATATATAATAGAAATATGATAATAAGCAAATATTATGAATTACGCAAATAAAAGAAAATACTCTCTCGCGTTTTAGGAAAGTTAGTTACGCCATTATGATTCGTACAGTATGTTACGTCAACGATAACTGCCTCTTTAATATATTGGTTAGTTAAATGACCAAAAAAGACAATATGTTATCCGACTGCACAGAATATATAAATTAAACGCGTACGTGTGTAAATATAGTCACTTTAATCAATAGTACTTTAACTTATCAACACCAGTTATGTCACACTATATACTTTATTACAATTTACTATACAAATAATTCACTGATATCACTTGAATGAATCTCCGTCGTGACGCGATTTAACACGAAGACTTTTTTCCGCGGAAACGTCTCGTTCATTACATGATCAATGCTGCCACCCGTTTCCGCCGGAAAGCATGCGACAACAAATATACAATACAAAGGGTAGTTAGAAAAAGAAACAAGTAACAAAAATTATGTTATGATGATATAAGAACTAACCACTAGAATTTTGTTTAAATTCACGAATACTTTTGCTATTTTTTACTGAATGTGGTAATTTATTGTAGATTCTTACACCTTTAAATAATGTTTTTGGTCCCATAGTTGGTACTCGGTGCTATATTGATTTCTATTTTGTTCCTTCTCCTTGTTGAAATTGTAGTTGTGAGTGGATTTCATTTTTAATTATTTTCCTAATTAAGGTACATGTTTTCATATAGCTGATTAATATTAATTTTGGTGTCCCTATTCAATTTAGAGATTGGTGTTAGAAAATGATATTTATAGAGGGCTTTAATTACTTTATTTTATGTTATTTGCAATTTTTTTTAAGTTTGATTGTGGTGCTGCTCCCTTGGTCTAGTGGTTAGCATGTTCGACTACAGACATGAGGTTCTGGGTTCCAGTCCCGGGTCGAGTCAATTCAAAAATCAATATTGAATTTTGTACTAAGATTTTCTCAATATTTGCGCGAACTTGGGAAGTTAGCGGTGTGCTCTACCTCCGTGCCTCGGAGAGTACGTTAAGCCGTCGGTCCTGCGCCTGATCTCTCTCCATTCATGTCGATTTTCCGCCACATGCTAGTATACTATGCCTGCCAACCCGAAGTGGAGCAGCGTGGTGGGTCTGTGCTCTAAAAATCTTTTTTCATATGAGTGAGGAGTTACTTATCCAAAGTTGGGATGTTGGCGGAGAGCTCTACTCCCGTGCATCGGAGAGAACGTTAAATCGTTGGTCCTGAGCATAATATCTCTCCGGTCGTGTTGGATTGCCGTCACATCGGACCATGAGAGTGAAGATATAGAGAGCGCACTTGTATATTATGTCTACCAACCCAGTGGAGCATCGTGGTATTCCTATGCTCTAAAAACCCTGTCTCCTATGAGTGAGGTGGCCTGTGCCTAGCAGTGGGACGTTAATGGGCTGCTACCTACCTTTTACCGTAGAGATTTAACAAGTCATATGATTTTTTATATCCCTTATTGTCTCTGAAATATTTGAGATTGGTTTTACTTGCGTTAAAAAACACGGTTATTGTTTAACAAAAATCTACACAATTACCAAAGAATTTGTATTATAACATGACTTCGAATTGGCATTCTTATGTACCGGTCCTGTTTATTTATTTTATAACAATCCTAAATATTTAAATGCAGTTCAATAAACTTTCGCGTCTTCGCTGATAACTGGTAAACCTTGACGCGGGTCAATAACGTCAACATTTATATTATAATACATGGAGAGACATCTGCTTTTGATAGTAATGCCCTTTTTATAAGAAGTTTTAGAACCATATTTTTAAGTAAGTTAAAATCAGTAGCCAAATAACATTAAATTTAGTGATTTTTATACGAAAAAAATGTTTTTGTCATCATATTTATTCATTGAATATATTCATATTGAATATCAATTAGATCTGTGTGTTTTATGTTATAAATAACAAATTATTTCAAATGTTGAAACGATTTCGCATAAATTCTGGTAGAATTTATTTAACAGTTAAGATAATTATTTTTACCATTAATCTATGTACTTTATTTAAAATATCTGGTTGAACATAAATATGAAATTTAATTGTCTAATTTGCACCAAGCTTAGATCATTTCTTCTTGCTGTTAGCGTTTGAGTGTGATCATACGTAATGGTAAATGATGATACAATCTAAGATTGAAGAGTGCTAATGGTACCACTTTCCACTCATATATCCTTTTAAGCAATTTTTGGTTATCTAGAAGAGATCGCTATTTTAACGATATGCTAAATGTGCTCCTTAATGTGTATTTGTAAGCCTTTTAGGTTCCAAATATAATGGGTACGATCAAACGTATTGTATTGTATTACTAACTTATTATGGTTTCTACAAAACATCTTACACAAGTCTCTTTGCTTGGCGGTACGGTTTTGCTGGTAGGGTAGTAACTAGCCACGACCGAAGCCTTCCAGTAAAGATTCGGACAAATTAGAAAATGCAATTTTCTAAATTCGCCCTATTGGGTATCTAACCGAAAGCCTCTGCTAGTAAACGATTACAAATATCGATATTACGCTTGATTTCGTAATTATAATATCAAACGGTGTAAGATTTACCGCGTACGTTTCTATGAAAAAAAGAAAAACTTAACAGAAAGAGCTACCTAAGTAAACTTGTCCTGTCCTTGAACATTGAACACGAAGCGAACATCTGCTGCCTATAGTGCTGTCAATCAAGTGCGCTTATATATTTATTCCACATTGTTTTTTTTAATAAACTCGTCCACTATCCTGACTTGGACAACTTTTATGGTCATAATACAATAAAGTTGAATCCCTTAATGACTCTAACAGGATGAGTCCAATCCGGTATTTTAATAAAAAATATCGCTTTCGACACCTGTTGTTGTTATTGTAAAAATTAAATTCTGCCTCCATTGATCGAGAATAAATATTTGTATTTTAGTGCTTGTCTGTAAATCAGACCTTTTAGCGTCAAAATTGTTTTGTATCTAAATTCAAATTTTATAAAGAATAGCCCTACCTTTTTTTCACACTGGGATAAGTGCATTATTTATATTCCCCGACTATTGTCGGGGGTCTTGGCGAATGGGGAGACCTCGCAACCACTAAACCCAGCGGTACCCTCTTTTTCCATTAGTGGAACATCCGAAGAGGGCTCGCAGAATCCTCTCTGATGTTCCGGATGAGACCAACCGAGAGTTCACGAAGGCACATGACGGTTGCAACTATACGCCGCCTGGAACTCCCTAGTCGGTGGTGAAAAGGAGCAGTGACTACGTTTTCCTTCTTTCGCTCGTGGTGCTCTTTCAGCGAGATGACAGCAGCATGATTAGATAGATGGAAAATCCACACCAATCAGCGCCACCAGAACGTGACGCCCAGGCTACACATTCTGCCAAAGTATGGTGCGCTGAGTCAACAGCGGCACCGCACTCATGGCAGACCCAGGGCGGTAACTAGCTAGGGTCGAAGCCTGCCACCAGTCCAGACGCAGACTAATTAGAAAAATATAATTTCCTAAATTCGTCCCACCGGAGACCGTACAGATATTCATTAAGGATATCTGTTTAAAAAGGCAAAGATTTTTCCATGTTCTTAACTGGCTGCAGCTTCCTTTTAAGGAAATGTAGCAAATATCTCTTACAATACAGCTGGGATTTATAAGAATACTATTATACCATCAAAGCTCAATGCTGGAAGACAGTGCCTGAGATAATTTCTATATTTTTCATTGAGTCTGCTTTTGTTTTGTTTTTATGTTCTTCAGGACAATTACTAGTTTTAGGGTACCTCTAATAGACCCTAGTCTTTCAAATGTGATGTTAGACATTGGAAAGACACTTCATTGTCGTGGGTACATCGTCTTCTAGAGTCATACTCATGCCTCATCGCAGAAATCATTTTATATGGAACTCTGACTCATGAGCTATCAAATTATAACCCTCCCAAAACTGGAGATCGAGGCTACTGTAAGAACACAATGGGAAGAAGAACGATGTATAGAGGTTATTTTTACCTTACAAAATGCAATTTGGTGTCACTAGAACCACTTGTAAGAGAAAGCAGCTAGTGGATTTATGAAAAAGCGTTCTTTTGCTGACAGATTAGTGCTTGACTGTGATTACACCTGATGTTATGTGATTAATGCAATCTAAGATGGAAGTGCACTTAAATGTGAAGAGGCAATCTAACTCTTATGGTTTCTACACAGCATCGTACCGGAACACAGATCGCTTTGTTTGGTACAGCTTTGCTAGTAGGGTGGTAACTAGCTACTAGGCCAGACTCCGGCAAATTATAAATGCCATTTCCTTAATTCGCCCTACCGAAGATAGAACCCGAGGCCGTAAAGCCTATAGAAAGACCAAAAGTAAATAGCAGTCCACTATCGTCTCACTGCTGGGTACAGGCCTCCTCACTTATATACGGGAGGGTTTTTACAGTATGCTGCTCCACTGCGGATTGGCAGGCATAGTAAATAAGTGTTCTCTCAACTCCTCCACTCTCATAGGAAATCCGACACGATTGGAGACAGATCAGGCACAGGACCCATGGCTTCACGTGCTTTCGTTCGCGTTTCGTTCGCTTCGGCTGCAGCTGAAAATCGGTGCAGTTTGTCAAGTTTCTGGCACACAGCAATACCGAGCTGTTCTGCCTTTTCAGGGCTAGGTGGGAGTTGCACTGCATTTAAACCATTAGTTGTGGTTTCAATGTAGTGCAATTACTCAATGCATGTTTTTCACAGATGTTTATATCATATAATTGCGACTATGCACCGAATAAAGTTATTTTCTTTCTTCTTCTTCTTTCCGAGACACGAGGGTAAAACTTTGGGCAAATATTGAGAAAACCTTAACACAAAACTCAATATCGATTTTGAATTGGCCCGAACCGGGACTCGAACCCAGGACCTCACATCTGTAGTCGAACATGCTAACCACTAGACCAATGAGGCAGTTGCAAAGACCAACGCCAGCCCTAAAATAAATGTTCGCTACAAGTGATAATGCCGGAAATAAGTAAAAGAGAGTTAAGACGGGACACAAAAGTAGAAATGACCTTGGCACAGTGACCGGCATTTTTACACTATTCGCTTTTAGTAATTATGCAGTAAACGCAAACCGTTAACGACAGCTACTTTTACAATAAATATAGAACAAAAAGCCATCATGATCCCAATTTTTTCAGCACTAGTGCTGTCATCGAAAAAATCGGTCAACCGCACGGATTTTCAACGTCATTTATTTGTAAAAGAAAGACAAGCGATGACTAATATTTGCAAGTTGTACGTTTTTTTTATCAATTTAGCGATTATTATTATTATATTAAGATAAAAATTCAAAATCTTTTTATTCAAGTAGGCCTTTTAATTGTCAGATATAGGGTTTTTCACACAGTAATTCATGGTATTAGAGAGTATTTCGCGATCTGTCCTGAGAAGAGCCCACAACAAATTTTTCGGGTATTTTGTTTTATTTACCATCGTCATTGCAATATTAGGAAGCTGTATTTTCATTGAGCGACATAAAGTATATTACATTTTAAAAAAATGTAAATCCCCAAAAAATAAAACAAAAAAATGTTCTACAATATTATAGAACGTATTAATATCTACAAAAAAGTCCATGATACCATATATCCAACTACTTCAGTTACGCCACTGTAACTATTTATTTTACATTTTGATATTTAATTAAGGTGCCGACAATAATCAACTAGATATTATTCATACCTCTGTATTAATCCTTATCCTATTAAATGTTATATAATTAAATACCGTTTGAATACCTGTAAAATACTTTTAAAATTATTAAAATCGGCCATTCCATTCAAAGGATATAACGAATTTAAAAATATCAATCTAAAGGAAATTGTAGCGACTGGTGAGTTAGCTCATATTTCAAAGATACCCACCGATATACCTACACTGTTTTTATTTGTATCAATTCTCTTGAATCATATTAAATCAAACTTTCTGAAATGAAAAACTCCTTAACTAAGACTAGCATTTAAGATAAGATATATTTTTATGAATCGCAACAGATTTAACACAACTTTCTAGGTAATCTATATATTTTTTTATTTCTATGACTCATCATGGTTGGAATATACCTTTTGCCGACTAGAGGTCAGCTAAGAACGGATTTTACGAAATTTCACCCGCAAGGGGGGTTGCGAGGGTGTTCATTAAAAAAATATAAAATTTTTACATTAATAAAAAATCTAACTTCACATTTCCAATCTAAATCTTTTATGGTATGTAAAACATGGTCAGAATTTTTTTCTTACATAATAGAATCTATTAAAAGTAAATTTTAGGAAGTTCCACCCTCAAAAGGCAGTGCGGGTGTGTAAATAATGAAAATGCTACCAAAAAACATTCCACGCAGACGAAGTCGCGGGTTCAGCTAATGATTAATATAGAAATCCAGAAAATGTGACAATAAATTCAGAGCCATCTTGGTGTGATACTCTGAACTACGCTACGAACAACGTTTATCTAATAGATAAAACTGATGCATTGCTGCCTTAAATACGTTTATATATAAAATAAATATTTCAGTTTTTATCTTGTACACCTTTAAAAACTAAAAGTCCTTTTCGATTGAACTATCACTATTGACTCGGATAACGACGTTTGGTACGAAGTAGTAACATCAATTTATGATAGATGGCGCACAAATCGTCCAAATAATAAAATAATAGAAAGTATAGTAGGCATAAACATGATTTTTCTAATTAAAAGTACATAATACTAGCAATGCCCCGCGGTTTCACCCGCGTCTATACCGATCTCGTGGCAGTTGTATTTAGTAGTTTTTAATTACTTCTTTTCAGTCTTTTTCAGTCAGTCTTACGTAGAATGTCCGACATTAGTCAATTTTAAATTTCAGACTTATTTGTAATACTTTATTGACTCAGAACTTACCTATACATAACATTTAACACTGGAATTCGACTCCGGCTACATTAGTTTCCTTAGATTGAGATTTTTAAATTCGTTATATCTTTTAATTGGAATATCCGATTTTAATGATTTAGAAAGTATTTGACAGATATTGAAACAGTATTTAATAAGATATATAACGGGATATGGATTAATATAGAGGTATCAATAAAATAGTTAAATTATTGTCGACACTTTTATATACTTTTAAAATGCAAAAAAGTAGTTACTGTGTCATAACTACAGTAGTCAGACATATGATATCATGGATTTTTTTGTAGATATTAATACGTCCTATAATAATGTGGAATATTTTTTTGTTTTATCATCAATAGTTATCACTGCGCACGCGATAACAGATTTTTTGTTTCACACCTTGGGTATATAGCCTATAATATAGATAGGCTATAAGAGAAAATAATATAGCCTACGTCGCTCAGTGAAAATGCAGCTTTCTAAGGGTGAAAAAGGTTTTGAAATCGGTCCAATGGTTTTTGTTACATACATACAAAAACACGAAATTTTATACTCTTCCGTCTGCCCAAGGGTGCAATGTAGGTGAAGATACTATGTAGAAGTGTCTTGTTACCACCTTTGTCACAAATCGACTCTCGAAATACCGAATCGATTTTGATATGTTATTTTTTTATTTTATTAGATTTATTATGAGTTAGGGTATAGCTATAAGGGTTCCTTATAATTTAAACAACACGTTGCGTAAAAGATTTTTATTAGGTTGATTTAACGTGTATTATCTTTAAAGTTATATACCGTGAAATATATACTAAAACATTTAATAAGTTAACAACATATAATGCAAGTCAATATACATATTAACAATACAAGCAATACATAAAGACATTTACTGTGATTCAATGTTAAATCAATATTCTATGGAAATACAGAGATCTTTATACTTATCAACTATTGCAATCGAAAACAATGGGATTGATTATTATTAGCCTTCGCTCAGTGAAGCGCGTCGCATTAAAAGCTATAGTTAGCCACGAAAACTCTTACAAATTTATAGTTACATATAAATATAACTTTTATGGCATAATATATATATTAAATGGTGTATTATAATATAATACACAATTTATAATTGAAAAAACGGCTGGAACATTTTAATTAATTGCTGATTTGTGGTATTTGTCTTGATAACTAGAACATAATAATGTACATAATAAAAACCCATTGTACAAATGATAACAACTATCAAATCCATTCGTTTGCGTCATACTTTATATATATGTATGTTTATATGAAACTATAGATTCGATTGACCTGAAATTAGGCATAGCTACTCCAGAAGCATTGTAGACGCTTACCAAAAACGGGTTTTCTCATATTCCTACGAAATCGGGATATTTAAGCGAAAAACGACACTTGCTGCGAAATCTTCAAAACTATTCTCCAAATTTGCTTGAAATTTATTATGAAGTTCGGTTACGGATTGCCCCATATTCCACACTAAAAAATAGAAAACTACACGGGAACAGCTTGTATATAATAACGAAATAGGACTACTAACAGAATTATCAGGAAATCCTGATAATTCGGTAACTATTCGTTGAATTAAACTTATCGTCCGAACGACTTGAAATTTGGCGTAAATCTCTCTTTGGTAACGTAGATTCTTACTAAAAATGGGTTATCACATATTCCCACGGGGTCAGGGTACACTACTTCGGCGAATTCTTCAAAGGTATTCATTCACCCGATTAACATGAAATTCGGCTTACCTAGTCCTCTCACTAAGAATACATAAGAGAACATATTAACTGCGAATTTTACCTGAAGGCTTATAGGTAAAATTCGCAGTTAATATGTTCTCTTCAAGTTAACATATATTTATAGCCTACTGTACCAACTGGCTCTCCTTGAGACGAAGGAATACTTTAGATGTGAACTGACAGTATGTCCAAAGAGGGTGCCTACTTGTCGACATTGTTTTTAGTCTACCCGCGTCTTTTACATTTAATATTTTATAGACTAGACCACCCTTACAAAGTAGTTGCAAAGATTACATGTTCCTGCAAAATATTTATACCAAATGCACGTAAGTAAAATCAACTATTGCATAGCTTACTTTACTATTATTATTATAAAGAATTTTGTAAAACTTTTGCATATAACGAACTGAAACGAAAATTTGCGCCTGTGATTTTAATTTTGAGGCTTTTTTTAAAATCGTGTCCTTGTTTTATACTACCTACTCCTAAATATCCATTTTACTTTATACATCTATAAATTTGATGTTTATTTTTTTACTTAATTTCATCTTGTGTTCGTTTATTTCGATTGTTTGTTGGCTCTTGTTTTACTTATATATATATAAATGTAAATATCAACGTGGTAATGCTAAGTTATTATTTTCTTTCCTTTATGTTTGAATAATGGGCACGTAGAGAGAATGAATGAAAGGAGACTGACAAAAAGGATTTGAGTCAAGATCGAATGGCAAAAATGGAAGGAGAAGACCAATACGAACGTTCCTGGACCAAATCCAGGACATTTTAAATAAGGGCCAGGTCAAGAGTACTCTAAACCGACGTACTTGTATGAAAGGTTTAATGAGAATGAAAGAGGCGAAGGAGATATGCAAGGATCGTGGCAAGTGGAAGGACGTGGTCTCTGCCTACCCCATGTGAATGAGGCCTGATGCTATGCATGTATATTTGAATGACTTGATAATATTACGTATAAGTTTGAACTTAATGTGACGATACAGTTTAAATGGGTAATTTAGTGACCTGTTAAAGACCAATGAGAACTTTTAGTCATAATTTATCCACAATCGACACCTCTTTAACTATCCAGATAAAAGAAATATATCAAATTATCCCTAATTTTAACTGAAAACCGTATATCTACCGACAAAGTCAATCCTAGTATCAAAATGAAGTTAATTCGTAAACTCACCAGGCAACGAAAGTTGTCGACAACTAGCAATAAATTCATTAGACGACATATAAATGTTGCTAAATTAAAAAATAATAGTCAAAAGCACCTTGGCAACGATAGGGCGAATAGAGATATAGCAGAAAATATGTGGACGTAAATATTTTTATTTTAGATACTCCATGCTTGCACTACAACGTACATACCTTAGTGTTTCCTTGACCGAGAGTTATAAATAAATGATACAAAAAAATCACGCATAAAATGTCCGTGAATGAAACTGATTATATAACTCTTCTATCGACTGAGTCACGTAGCGAATACGTAATACTAGAAATTTCTATTTTATTTGTATTCTTTGAATAAGTCAACTGAGCGTTTGTGTTCAGTTGAATTCACTACGAGGTATTGAAAAAGCATTAATAATAAATAAGTTTTTATCACATCTTCTTAGATATTTGTGATTTTGTCTTATATTTTGTAGTTTTGTTTCTGAAATATATGTATATAAGTGAAAAAACTATTATTTATCACGAGGTCTCCTAAACTTTACGTCGGATTGACTTAAAAAGCTAAATAACAGATATGTTGCTTTTTTGTTCCAGATAAAACTCATAAACCACTGAACTAATTTAAAAAATTTGTTTATAAATGTAATGTCTTTGTTAGTAATGAGTAAGGTTACTTTTATATCGAAATATAAACACAAAAACTTAAAATTTCGAGTACACGAGACTAATTTTAAGGGGACTTTTACTGACTTTGTTAGGCCACCTTTTATAATTAAAGTCGTAAAACGAACGACAAAATATCTTTGGTGTAATATTTCACAGCCAGAGTCAGACTCAGATTTAGCTGGTCATTAAGATTGTTTTTTGATGTATCAAAGGCCTTACTTTTAGTGCTCAAAATAGGCGATATAAATCCGTAAACCCATTTTTTATCTCGTACCCCTTTATCCATTAAATAGTTACATCTGCAACGCAATTTATTTATTAGAATACAATTTTTACAGTTTGACTACTGTTTCAGTCGCAAAATAAATAGTTATATTTCTTTTATAACTTTTAACACAGTAACGGTAATAGTAAAGCGCCAAAAAGGTGTACGTCATTTCCTTAAGAATTATACGAAAATAATCTACAGTAGGCGGGTAAGTTCAATGAATGTATGCACAAACAAAAGCAAGCAAAAGCGGAGGTGGATACCAATAATTACTGTTAAAACATTTCGCGTAGGATAGATGTTGATGATAAACATCAAAACAATCAGTATCTCAAAGTTTTAAGCAGTACTATACTCGTACATATACGAAATGACTGTTACAAATTCCTGTTAAGGAATAAGAAAGATCAAAATTAAAACTCGGTTTGAAGTTAGTTTCATTGATAAAAACTCTAAAATCTGATGTCTAAATCACGTCAAGCATGAAACCTTAACTTAAGTACTCTTCAAGTTTGAAGGTCGTGTCCATATTTTGGTCCCTGCGTCAGTTTCTGCACCAGTGCTTTCTACCCTGTTCGGTCTTCGGCTTACGTTTTGGCCGCAGCAAATGGAAGACCTGTAAATGCCTTTACTTGGTCGGACCAGCGGCTAGATGATCGGCCGTGCGGTCTTTTGCCCTCTACCTTGCCAGTAACTATTAACTTGTCTAAGTTGTTGGGCTGGCGTCGGGTAATGTGACCAAAGTAGCCAAAAATATTTTGGCAGCACTTCGTCGAGATTCTGGTGTCAATACGGAGCTGCTACATGATAGACAAGACAGACTCATTCGTCCTTTTCGCGGTCCATGGCGTACGCAACGCTCTTCTCCAGCACCACATTTCCAATGCACCTTTTCCTCTCTGTTGCCTGGATCGTCCTTAGTACACGTGACCCAAATTTTAGACATTTTAGAACTGTTTAACTTCTCCTAAAGGATTATATTTTTGTAGATCCTACTTTCTTAATAGGAAGCATCGAAATATTAACTTATCTCTCTCCAGTTGGGTCCAGTGAAGGAATTGAGAGTGAATAAGCGCTTGTACATACGGTTGTGCACTATAATATGTACTTTTGCGAGGGGAAATGCTTCTTCGCGCTTACCCCGACCTGAATGGGTCAGGATTGTGTTATTCCATGAGGGAGGAGGCCTCGTAATGCCCACTAAAACCCAGCAAAACCCTCTTCATCCGTAAGTGAGACAGAGGTTCCTGAGGACTGAAGATCCCCAGCTTCTTTCAGCGGTGAAAGGGAGCATCTACTACATTCTCCCTCTCTCGCTCGTGGACTTCCTTTAGCGAGATTACAGCCTATCTATATCTCTATCTATGCTATATCTCCTACGCAAATGGTTAATCTCTTCATGAGATTTGTGACCGGAAAGATAGGTTGATGAATATTCGTAATAAATTTACCCTTAAAGAGTTATTATATAATTCGTCATTAATTTGCATCAAGTTGCTATCAATTCATTATATATCTAAGAGTGTAAAGACAATTCAAAAATCGATGTTGAGTTTTCTTTAGTGCCTCAGAGAGATGAGATAAGTGTGAAGGAATAGAGTGTTATTTTAAATTACCTCTTCCGTATGGATTTTATTATTTAATACAATTTACAACATATCCATGATTAGAAAATATATGCGCATTTTCAATTTGTTCGGTTAAAAGGTTGAAGACCTTCTCATAATATATCGAAATCACGATGACAATAAAATTCGAGAAAAATGCAAGTATAATCCCTGCGGAGTCTCAATGAAATTTACGAGGAGTAATGTTGAGATTTATTTCACATTTTTAACACTTGGTATTTTGGATTTTCCTAATGACGTCAGTAAACAACAGCTGTTGGATCCGAATCAACAACGGTAACTCTCTTTCGATCGTCTGTAACAATAAATTCCTTTAACATCTACAGAACTTATTGTTACCTAGCTGTTACTCACGTATTTCTTAATCCCATAGAAATATGAAGAAATCCGTACTTAGCATGAGTCTACGTTGCGAAAGGAATACATGACGAAAATCAGGTTTATTGAAGTGTAGTGTACTTTTTATGTTTTTATACCCCGATCCTGTAGGAATATCTGGAATCCCATTCTTTGTAAGAATCTACGTTGCAAAATGAATATGTATGCCGAATTTCAAGAAAATCGTGTGTATAGTTTTAGATATTTCATGACAAGTCCGTGAGTGACCTTCTTACGCTTTTATATATACAGAACTGAATCCATTTGACTGTTGTTTTCAATTGTACCTTATATTATTCTTTTTATTTCGATTTGATTGTTATCATTTATTTTTTGTTGTGTTTCTTTGATATTTTATTAGTTATTTGGTGTAGTAGTTAAATTGGATAAGATTAAGATTAAGAATGAGTATATATTAGAGGAAGTGTGAAAGTAGCACCAGTGACCGAGAAGTTAAGGAGTGGAAGGTTAGCCTGGTATGGACATGTAATGAGAAGGGAGGATAGCCATGTATGTAAGAGGGTCCTAAATATGATGGTAAGCGGCAGGGCCGGAAGAGGGCGATCAAAAAAAAGTGTGGATGAATTGTGTGAAAGAGGATATGTCTATTAAAGGTGTGAATGTAGAAATGACAGCGGATAGAGTGAAGTGGCGAAAGGAAACATGCTGTGCCGACCCCACCTAGTGGGATAAGGGCAAGAAAACAACATTTGGTGTAGTAGTTCTTGACTTAGAAAACGACGTAACTAACACGACTTTGTTTTATATATATATTGATGTAGGTTTAAGCAAACTGAGTGTTAGTGCCAAAAGGATTTACGATGATCTTTAAATAAAATAAACAAAAAGATTCAACGAAATCTTATGTTAATTATAGAAAGTTGACGCAATATGCACCATTGCATAACAAATATAACAAACATATTGACTATTTGAACGGGTACATATCACGATGGCGATTTTTAATTTTTAATTTTGCTGATATTNGGAAGCTCTTATATTGGGCAAACGAAGCGTTCCATAGCAACTCGTGTGTCAGAACACATAAATGCTGTCAAGCACAACGACATACAAAAATCTGCGATCGCGGAGCACATTTTGCAGCAGGGAACTCAACACTGGATAGAACTTCATAGCCCGAAAGTTCTTTCCACGGACCGCCATTATATGCCGAGATTAGTTCGCGAGGCCATTGAAATTAAAAAATATCCTAATTTCAATCGTGAAGATGGTTTTAAGCTGGCTGATACGTGGAATCCAGTGGTGAAGCTATGCCAAATGAACAAACGACGCAATTTTTCAAAATTAAAACGTGACGTTGTGAGTGTAGTATGCCGACAAATGGATGTGGGTGCCGTGAAAAATAAAAGAATCAGACGTAGGGTAGACAGATTCTGCCCTTGACAGCTTGACACAACCGACCACAGCAGTATCGTCGTGACCACGATCCATGCAACTGGGTCGAAATATCGGCAAAATTAAAAATTAAAAATCGCCATCGTGATATGTACCCGTTCAAATAGTCAATATGTTAATAAACCACGAAAATTTAAGTTTAAAACAAATATAACAAAACATAACAACGAACAAATATAGTAATAATTTTGTAGTTTATAGAAGCATTCTCGAATGTATTATGTATAATCTATCTTGCGTTGTACTCGATCCTGTTAGAATATGGTAAAATCCTTACTCATTGACTATCAATAATGCGAAAGGAACCTCGAAAATAGTTTTAATAATCTTATGTTTATCTTCTTGGTGGTCAAAATACAGGGTTTAGTAGTAATTTAGGCGCTTTTTTGAAGAGCTGGCAAAAGAAACTGAAATTTGATCGTTAATAAGTGCAATTGGTGGTGTCCAAGATGAGTCTTTTTTGAGAAATAAGTTACATGTAGTATTTTATATAACATGAAGCTAACCAACAAATGGCAACTTTATCGTCTTCGATCTGGACAACGAGATGGAGTGAGATAGACCAAACATTTCTTATTTCACACCTTGAAGAAGGAAAACATGAAACTCTGCATTTCAAATTAAAGTGACACGTTTTCCTTTAGATATAAAAGCCTTAAAGATTACGTTGTTATCCAAGAAAAATGTTTAATTGGGTAAAGAACAATATGTCAAAAAATAATATATCTAAACAGTGATTGTCAAAACAATATCACATACACTTACACGACTAAATTTGTTCTGGATTCTTCACAGCAAAGAACTAGAGGGAACCCTCGTTCTTAAATATCACGACCAGTTCTACATTGGAAACAATACGAGAAGATGACTATTCTAAAGCATGTAAAAGCTTACTGAAGTAAAAAATTGATTTGTCTTGATAAACTACCTGCGAATTACGTTACAAAAATCTCATCAAAGAAAGCCTGTGATGATGAAATTAAATAAGGAAGATAAATAATATATGAAACTAACCTATAAACATTATATTTACGCACATTGATAAATAATCTTAAAGTGACTCTTCATGTTCTAATGTTTAAGCAGGTCGCTGGCCTATGACATAGAAAAACTACACGAACATGAACATTTTAAACTTCAATGAAATTGTCTAATTTTTCATACATCGTAATAACAACGTTATGTAGGTCAGGCGTGACACGTATAAAACAACATCGTTTAACAATTTTACGTCAAATTAAAATCTCCGCGATATAAAATCGCCAATCTTAAGTCTACTTTACATACGGAACCGTAACGTTCCTTACGTTACGGTTTTAACAAGTTTGGTTACGCCATTCAGTCATTTTTCGTCTGTAAATTAATTTCATATTTATAGTGCATTAGCAAATTGCCTGATTGATTCCTTTACCCTGTTCATCAAAAAAGATACCTGACTGAATTTGTTGTGGATTCTTAGAACAGGGCGTGAATGAACCCTTGCATAAAGTGGTGACAACTATCATTGACAATTCAAGAGTTGTTAAAATTACTAGAATCTCTTCCGAAATTGGTTTACCTATATAAACGAAAACGTAATAGATAAGAGTTTCGCTTTTATAATGTGGATATAAAGGTAACTATTTCATAAAAACGCATTGTTTGTTTTGTTAACGTTTCAAAAAATATTTCAAATGTGATTTTTCTTATTAGAACTTTTCTTGTAACGGTTTAAAGCAATCTCACGTATAGTTTGATTTATAATAATGTAAACATTCACAAAAACAAAAAAAGGTAAGGTAAGTAGCAGCCCATTAAAGTCCCACTGCTGGGCACAGGCCTCCTCCCTCATATGAGTGAGGGTTTTTAGAGCATAGACCCACCACGCTGCTCCACTGCGGATTGGCAGGCATAGTACACAAGTGTACTCTCTATTCCTTCACTCTCATAGTCCGACATGACGGCAATCCGACACGACCGGAGAGAGAGATCAGGCGCAGGACCGACGGCTTAACGTGCTCTCCGAGGCACGGGGGTGGATCACACCGCCAACTTCCCAACTTCGGGCAAATATTGAGAAAATCTTAATAGAAAACTCAATATCGATTTCGAACTGGCCCGACCCGGGACTCGAACCCAGGACCTCATGTATGTAGTCGAACATGCTAACCACTAGACCAATGAGGCATATTGTTAAAATATTTTGTTTCTATTTTGCTGTTAAAATTTCATTATTAATTGGAAGAAAACAAGTATATTATAAAATACGTATAATGATGTTATATAAGTTAAAATAATTTGTCAACATTATCAATAACTGCATGGACGTTTAACTGTCGTGTCGACAAGTGACCTAACATTCCTGAAATTAATGTATTATTTTTGTTGACAACCGGTACGGCTGCGCAATACTGTATATATTCAATGTCAGTGTGAAAGGAGCTTATTGCAAGAAAAGCGAGACGTTGCGTCCCATTTTCAGAATGATTTACTTCTCCCAAAATATTCCAGTGGAATATTAAACGCTCTGACTTTGTTAATTAAACCCCTTGAACAAATACTCTTTGAAGTGAATTTGCTTCGCTAAAACTCGCTAAAGGAAATTAAATTGCAACTATTTTATTGGTCTAGCGAGGAAACCTGTGCATCCTCTGTGAAATCCTGGGGTTTGTGTACCCTACTAACCGCAGTGGAGCAACATACTGGTCAATGTTCTAAAAACTCTATTTATAAATGAGGAGGCTTGTGTCCTGCAATAAGATGGAATTAGGTTTGTCTCCTACTACACTGGTCTCATGAAGGTTATTTTAGCATCAGATCAATAGGACCTGGCTTCGAGTCCCAAATCGGGGCAATAGTAAATAGATTCTCGATTGCTCGATGTGGTTGGTTGGAGAGCCAAATCCAGGGTAAAGTGCCCTACACTAACACGTGAATAGGCTTGTCTGCTGCTGCTTTTTTGGTTACAGATCATGAGGTTCTCGCTTCGAAGCGAGGTTCGGGCCAATACTAAATAGATTCTCAGTATTTGCCCCAAGTTGCAAGCCGGAGAGCTGTAATCTCTTTCCGGTGGTGTCAAATTTGCCTTCCCATTCCACTATTAAGGGGAAGTGCCCTACATTCAGACGTGAATAGGCTTGTCTGTTACTGCATTGGTCTAAAGAAGCACTTATTTAGCCACAGATCATGATGTCCTGAATTTAAGTCCCAGTTCGGGCCAATTCTTAATTGATTCTCAGAATTTTCTCGATGTTGCAGGCCGGAGGGACGTCTTGCGCTTGATCTCTCTCCGGTCATATCCGATTTACTTTCCCATCCCACTATTAGGGTGAAGGTATAGAAAGTCCAAGTTTTTTGTGCACTATGATATGTCCTCTGTAAAGGTTACTCTCATATCAAATTGTTGGGCCTAAGTCTGGGTATTGTTTTCCGGTATGAAACATTTCTCATTAAATATTCTAAATATTATAGCTTCCTATAATCTATTAGCTAGCAAAAGTCCCATTAAAATCGTTCAAACCGTGTCGAATTAATCGTTTAAATTGTATTTTTTATTCAAGTACCACATAAACATTCAGATACCCTTGTAAAACACCTGTAAAGATTCGCACTGCTTACCTAATTGTTGTTTTTTTTATTATAATATATTGAATTAAATAAAATTATTAAAATAAAGCAACATTTGCTTCGACGTATGCACATATTCATATTTTGTAGTAACTACATCAAGGCGTCAAAATAACTCAAGGTTTACTATTTCAAATGTCATTTAATTATGAATTTTTAACCAAGGCAAAGTTATTGTTCGACAACAGATGATTTCTTTTAAACAGCTTATTGAATATAACAATTCTAATACAAGAGTTTAACTATTCAATCATCAAATGAATTACATGTTGAAGTACTATTTTCCGACACAGACAGACAAATTTAAAGATGAAACCGTCACATTAGTCCGAGATATGAAACTATCCTTATGAAATTAAGTTGTTTTAGTGAAATGTCCAAATTACCAACTTTGAGCATACACTGGGAATTAATTAACAAAAAATTTAAATTACACTCGAGACTCGAATCCAGGACTTAATAGTTTTAAACCGATCCAATTGAACAGTAGGCCAACGAGGTGAACATTATCCAACTACGTTTAAATTAGATCAGTAGTGGACACTGAAAGATTCATGTGCTAATTGAATAAGTGTTTTGACGAAGACGTAATTAGTGTTTCAAAATACTCATCATTTCCACCAAAACGACGGTTAAGTAAACTAAAATGCTATCGAAACAAAGATATGTTTGAAGAAAACGTAGCGATACAAGGTAATTCTGTATCATGGACTGTTCTATCTATCTGATGGCCTTCATATTCATTTATAAGCTGTTTAGGAATACATACATACATACATAGCATCACGCCTTATTCCCATAGGAGTAGGCAGAGACAACATCCTTCCACTTGCCACGATCCTTGCATATCTCCTTCGCTTCTTTCAATCTCATTAAATCTTTCATACAAGTTCGTCGGTTTAGAGTACTCTTGACCTGGCCGTTATTTAAAATGTCCTGGATTTGGTCCAGGAACGTTCGCCTCGGTCTTCCCCTTCCAACTTTCGCATTCACTCTTGACTCATAAATCCTTTTTGTCAGTCTCCTTTCATTCATTCTCTCTACATGCCCAAACCATCTAAGCATACCTTTTTCAATTTTAGTCACTACGTCTTCTTTTATACCACAACGTTCTCTTATCACACTATTTCTCACTCTGTCACTCAGTTTTAATCCACTCATGCTTCTCAACGCTCTCATCTCTACCGCATTTATTTTACTTTTGTGATTCTTCTGCCATACCCAACTTTCACTACCATACATAAGTGTTGGCACCAACACTCCAGCATATCATTAATATATATTATAAGTACATATTTCATGTACGCTGTGTATTGTTATATGTCGATCAAATGATTAAGAATGTATTTATGAATTTACTTAAATATATCATAACCTGTGTATAAATTTAAATTGAAAAAAGTGATATATTTTTTGTACATTTTATAAATATATTTAAGATACAATATAATATCTGGTAAACGAGATTTGGAAGTTAGTAAACGTTTTGTTATTTGGACGAAAATTCTATTCCGCTAGAATGGTGCTTAATATTTGATTGATGTTTCTAAAATAAAAGATTTCTGAATAGAGAAAATATATGACTTATTTAAAATAAAATAACATGTAATTTACTTTCAAGGAATTGACACAAATATCACTAGAGCTTAACAATACCAGTAATCTACCATTTTATCCATATTTTTTTACATATGCATAATAAGTGCTTCTTTAAGTAAAAGATGTTGTTTAACATGTACATCATAAAACAAGCGAATAAAACAACAATGAGTGTACTTTAGACCATACGATTGAAGTAAGACGTCTCCCTGTAACTATCGTCACATACTTAAGAGAACTAGGGAGATATCCCTCTGACAGCTTCCTTATGCCTCACCAGCTCACTCTCCACGACAGCTTTACTTGTAAAGTATCTTAAAAGGAAAGTAGCTCTCCATTAAAGTAGCATTGCTGGCACAGGACTCCTCACTCTTATAAGAGAGAGGGTTTTTAAATCACAGACCCACCATGCTGCTCCATTGCTCTATGCCTTCACACTCATAATCCGATGTGACTACCAGAGATATATCAGGAGCAGGAGCGATAGCTTAACGTGCTCTCCAAGGCACAGTGGTGGAGCACACCACCAACAACTTAATCTTACAAGGAAACTCAATATCGGTCTACATCTATCTATCTTAAATGACGCAAATATAGTAGATATACCATTCTTGATCTCGCTGTTTCGTTTTTACAGATAAATGTACTGTTGTCACTTGAGTGAAGTGATGACAACTGTCAAATTCGTAAACGAATTACGTTAAACACGTCCACGTTACGACGAATTGCGCAAGTCGTACAAATCTGTGACGGATGTTAGATCGTATGAGAGTAAGGAAGGCCGCCGGCGCCCAGATGATCGTATTGGCAGCCAACACGACGTTATTTATTTCGATTTCTACTAGATCGATATGATAACTATGCCATTTTAAGAATACATATTGTGTCGGCGTCTAATAAAGCTATTACAGGGAGCCCTGGATATGTGAGACTACTCTGTTATTCATAATTACAATGAGGTCTTTATTTATTGCTGACCGGTTAGCGCTTGATTGTGATCACGCCTGATGGTACAATCTAAAATGGAAGCGTGATTTGGTAAGCGGCACATTTTCTTCTACACAGCATTGTATCGGAACGCGAATTAGAACATGCAAATTCCTAAATTTAACCTACCGCGGAATGAAGCCGGGACCTCTGCTAGCAAAGAAAGTAATCAAACAGCTGCACAACCGAGGTCCCAACAGTGGCACTGAAATACTTCTGTTACCGAAAACTTTTCAAAATTGTAACTGAGGCTTGATTTCTTTAGTTTTTAACCGACTTCAAAAAAGGGAGGAGGTTATCAATTAGTCTGTTTTTTTTGTTTGTTACCTCATAACTTTCCACTGGGTGAACCGATCTTGATGATTTTCTTTTTGTATGAAAGTTGGTGCTTGTCGTAGGGTCCAATTTTTTTTATTCAGTTCTGATGATGGCATCCATGAGAAAACCGGCATTAATTAAATTAAATTGGCATTAAGCATGTGCTCGACAAATGGACGAATGACTCAAGATCACTCCAACCGATTTCGATGATTCTTTTTTTATCGGACAACTGGACTTTTTTACAACCCTTGAAGTATATCCTATACTTCAAGGGTTGTTTGGTGATAGTTTGGTTTTTTTTACTTTTTAAAGCATATTAATATATTATAACAGTAAGAGTTTGTTTTGAAGGCGGTTCTTTTTTTGTCAGTTTTTTTATTTTTTAGTGGCTAGTTGACACACTCCCATATGTGCCGCCAAGCAAAAAAATTAGTTCTGGATATGATGTCATGTAAAAGTTACTTTTTATTAGGGTTAGGAGTCGCTGCAATATAAGACGAAAGTGTATAGACACACTGTTCTAAAAAATACCAGAATTTTGCCGTTAAAAATACATATTATATCGGTACCGAATATTTATATCCTTCTATTGAATATTTTAGTGAAATTCGATGAAAGCTTTGTTTATGTTTCTACAAATATTTTTCATTGTTATTAGAGCAAACTACGGCCTTTCCAAAAGCATAAAACGGGAGCTTTCTCGTATCGTCAATCTGAAGTGATATTAGTTACTATTCTGCCAGAATTTGGTCTAAACAAAACCTAATTTGTTGTTAAAAGAATATAACCCATTTTCAGTTTAATTGTGAAATTCTCGTATCAATTTGCCATTATAGAAAAGTACCTGCCTGTTCTCGTGCCCATGAAATCATGGGGAAAGTCGATCTTTCAAATATGTATGCTAAAACTCAACTTAGGCGAATCTTTTTGAAGATTTCCTAATGAGCGAACGTGTTTTACTCGTATAACCCATGAGAACCTTGCCTAGAGAGCCATTAAACATAGTAACCCATTAGTGGTTAACGCGTCCTCTTATAGGGTTCTTCTCAACGTTCCGCCTAGGAGGAGAAGACCCAAGTATGTTCTTAATGACCCCGATGACTCGACGACAATCGACCATCTACTTTATCAGGTAGGATCAGACACGAACACAAACGTGACACACCGACTCTGCCGGCGGAGTCGAAGTCCCCGAGTATCTGACGTCACCCGGACGTGGACTCCACCCACGGTCCCGGGGACGCTCTTGAACATTCCAACCCCCCCCCCCCCCATTTTCCGATTTGATATTATATGATAACGTCGTTCTAAGTCGAAGCTCGGTCTCGCTGGAGACGCCCTTGGAGCGGCGTTTCCCATGAGAGCGAGCCCTTTTCAGAGCTCGCACTCTAAAAGTAGCGGTCTCCTTAAAAGCCGTCCATTCCTCCGATTACGCTGTAAAAGCCAGTAGAGCTAACAGCTAAATACACTCCGAACGAAAAAAACCGTGCCTCTATGTTTTTTGTGCCCAAATTTCAAGCCAAATTCTGTAATTTTGGAGATTTCTTGGATATGTGGTTATCCGTTTATATAGTTCGGTATTACATATATGTATAAATTAATTAAACTAAACACTCCCTTTTACTGGCCTCTATTTACGTTAGGTAAAAACTAAATCACATTTTCTGTCTTCAAAATAGGAAAATTTTGAGATAGATTCCGTATTATTTAGTCGATATCATGGTCTATATATAATCTGTTCAACCATATTATCCCTGCAATAAATAACCTAAATTATAACTACTTGGAACTGTTTCATCGTTTTACACTGACAGCAATAGCGTATATTCTTGGCAAAACAGATACTGTTTTTGCCAAAACGCCATATTTTTGATATATCAATCTCATTCACCATAAAAACTTTTTAAAACTCGAATTGCTTAAATATGTTTCCTTTCGTCACTATTCATGAAACGATAAAAAATAAATAAGATGCCACTTTAGTAATTGTTAAAAGGGTCTCTTCGCATTTTTCTATTTCAAATATAGATATATATTCCGTACTTATACGATACTAGAGATGACGATGTTAAAATATCATCTTCTTGTCTTTCTCTTGGTGTAGTTCCAATAAAAGTATAAAGAAGTATAGTGTCTTTTATCCTGCCACATGTAAAGGAATTATCGCTCGGTTAAAAGTACAGTTTTTCCGTTAAACTTACGCTGTCAAACCTTTTCTATAAGAAATCATGTTAAGAACCTCATTCGTGATGCAACGTTTGTCAGTTTATAGATTCGTTTATATAGTCTTTAGTTTGATAATTTGCTATCAACTCAAACACCTTTATAATACATTAGCAAAGCAAATTAATTAAATTCGTGGAGTTGCTCGCATAGTCTCATCATTTACCGCCTTATGATGGGAGAGATCATTTCGCTAACAAATATCCCGGGTTGAGTTCCCGCAGGATTTTCTACAAGATTTATGCGTTAACATCTTAAACTGTTTCATCTTGGGAGAGATTACAGTAAACCCTTTATAACGACAGTTACAGTATAAAGTTATTACACTGAATATAATATGTAGAATAACAAATAGGTGTATTAAAATTTTACTATGTATTTGATTTGGCAAACTTATTGTAAACATCCGTATATGTATCCGGTGGATAACTTTAGAACTGCAGTTAAAAACGATAACATATTTGCATACAAAAAATTTTTGTTTTTAACATTTTTGGAAGGTTTCTTTTGACTAAAATTGCAAATCAATTTAATTGAAAAAGTTAAAAACTTCGTTGGCAAAATAATTTTTAAGTCTTATTTATATTTATACAAATCTAAAACTTTACATTTTCGAGACTTAGAGGAAAGGAAAAGGGATATGTTAGGAATTTAATAAATTTTATTGCGAATAATATATTTAAAATGACGATAATTAATACAAACAATTTATTGAAATCTCAAATTTTTGATCAATATTAGAATATTAGAATAGAGAATTTATGATTTATCGTTATTTTATATGTTATGAAAAAGAGTAAGTGAGACGAATGGCGAATTAAAATGCCACTTGTTATTTGTAAATATTAAAATTACCTAACCTTCAAACGAATTAGCATAAAAAAACGCTGCACATCGTTATGCTAATGACGCGTTTTATCAGTAAAAATTTTACCCTCATACGCCTAAAGTTGTTTCGCTTCAAAAATAACTATGTATTCTGTTGTTGACTTCATGTAACGGCACAGTTGAATTGTTATGATGTTTATTGGTTTCATGAGGATTTTCAAAACAGAAGGATTAATTTTGAAGGTTCATCAGACGTCATACTGAATTGCACTTCGACATCTACGTAAACTAAAATAGTCGAGCCACCACGACTGCCCGGCGACCGAGTTAGCCGGCGCAGTGCGGCCGCGGAGTCCTCTCACGCCGGTTCTATTTCCAACCGATGTCCCGACGCATCTCGAACCGGCTGCGAAACTAATACTGCACGTATCGGTGAAATGGCGTTGGACTTTCACCAACTCAGACACTTCCGCTTATCCAGGAAACGCAGGCGCAACTTCGCATAAAACAAAATGCCACACGCAAGCACAGCACTCGCACCAGCCTCAGCCCAAAGAATGACCAGCAATAAACTTAAACTTCAAATACCAGACCAAAAATGTAATGGAACTAATGGAATACTATCGCCAAACTCTACTGGACCTCTGTCACCGCCTATACTGGATGCAACTCCTAAAAAACCTCCTAAACCACCACTCGGACGAACTATACTACCTGTAAAAAAATCTAAAACTTTACCTATAAATTTCGAGGAAACTGTGCCACCTAAAGTATCGACTGGACTTCTAAACGGTAAACAACTCTTTATTACGAAACCCTTAAAAGAAGTTGTGACGATTCCTGAAAGTTCAGCAGAAAATGAAAAGTGTCTCACAACTCGATCACCAAGTCCATCTTACAAAAGAACTATGTCGCTGTCAGTGGAAACCGGTTCTATAGCGGAACTAGCAAAACGACATGGCTCAAACAATAGCTTGTTGGTTTCACGGTCACCGAGCCCGTCGTCATATAGTAGTGTTAGGAGTTCAGTAAGCCAATACTCCACATGCAGCAGCAATGGTACCTTCGTTCCACTATCAAGATCTTCTAGTATGAACTCAACACTCTATAACAGGAGTGCTACTCCTCGAAGGTTATACCCGCAGACTTCTGATAGATCGGATGCTGTTAATCTGAATGAGCTACGATCAAAAGAACAGGCTCCTGTGGTATTCGATGCTAACTTGTCATTCGTACTCGGATGCAAAAAACAACCTGTAAGACAGAAATTTAAACCTATAGCAGCACATTTAGAAGAAGGAACTTCGTCCAACTACTTAAGTAATAAAATTGACAACTTCCTGAAAAGAACTGATCATGTTATGGATGAATGGAAACGATTAGGACATAAAGATGAATTGGATTTAGGTGTATACTATGATGGAAAAAGAAGGAAAATTGGGAGGTCTAAGTCGGCAACGAACATCATGATTAAAGGTTTTACTTTATTTAGCCGAACTGGAAGTAGAGCCAGCAGTGTATGTAGGTCTTCCAGAGGAATTTCCGAAGATAGAACAACTGTGTCGGAAATGGATGAGGTTGGTGAATCACAGGTTTTAATAGTTTTGTTTATAGAAATATTTATTCCAGTACTGTAGTATAAAAAAAATTAAATAAATATGCGACAATAAATTATCGGCGAGCAGTAATAGTTTCACGCGCTAGTCATGGCGCTTGAGCCTCAAAACATTATCGCATCAACGCGACGTTTGCCAACAGTTTTATTTTTCAAAACTTTTTTCAAATGCGTAAAATTCTTAGACATCACTCATCAAACGATATACTTCTTGTTGTCAATTAGAATATATATGCAAGAGTTATAATATTTACAAGAGAAGATTTAAAATATAACTGCAAATATTGCAAAGATAGAATACGAATAAAATTAAACTTTACGTTTAAAGAATGTTTAATTGACAGCGTTTCTGATATCATGTAGGAATACATGGATAGTGAAGCGTTTATTTGATATTTAATTCTTTTGTTTTAAAGCTGAACTATAAGTGTATGTACAAAATTATTGAGTTGAGTGTGGATTTGAACCGATTCAGCCTTTCGAATGCGCTTGGCAAGCATAGATGTATCTAATACAGATCCATCAAATAGTTGTTAAGGCTGGACCTCCCACTCTGTACTAATGCGTTCCAATTTTAGCACGTTCTTTGAATTACTACCAACTCGTTAGCGTATCATTCATTATAATAATTCTTATTATTATTACATAAATAAAGCTGCGCCATAAAAACGACTAATACATATTCCTAGTAATTAAGAAAATTTGTAAAAATTTCAAGGTCAATCGAAATTTCTTAAGTACAAGGTGTGATTAGTAATAATTGAAATCCTGCGTACACCAGACTTTAAATTGACCATTATTAGGAGAATTATGTATGCATTATTTTGTCGTCTAATTGTAAACAATGTATCTTACTCATCCTTTTCTTGTCTTAATCCCACTAGGTGGGTTCGGCACACCATGTTTCCGTTCGCTAATTCACTCTATCCGCTGTCATTTCTACATTCACATCCCTTGCACTCATATCCTCTTTCACACAGTTCATTCACACATTTTTGTTCGCCTTCTTTCTATTACACAAATATGAACTTTAATCCCGGAACGAAATTTGTTATAGTGAACAAGTACTTTACAAGTGTTTTGGGTTTTATGCAATACACAAATTTCTTTTTTTTTTATGAAATTTATTTATCATTAAGAATATCAATATTTCACTCAATAATTCATCTAGATTCTTAAAATGCATCGTATGTTATCCATTTACAACTAACCTGTTAGCAATAAAAAAGTTAAAGCTAAATATAAAATACATGATCATTCAGCATACTTAACAGAATTGTTTATATCAGCCAGAAGGCTAATTAACGGTGTAATTGTAACGACTATGATAATGAAATGTGATGATTGATCATATAACCGACGTATAAATAAATGTAATAACTAGACAAAATATGTCAACATGACAACAAAAAGACATTTTTGGCAACGCATTTTATAAATGATATTCCCGACAGAATTCCTAACTATTTACTCTGACTGCGCCAAGTAACATCTATTAAACGATTTATTTAGCTTTCAATTCAAATATCTTCGTAAGGGTTACTAATTGGTTCTAAAATTTTGTAAGATTATTTTTGATCTGTTTCGTTTTTCACAATCAAGTAAATTACGTTCGCAATCAATTCAAACACTCTTCTACATTGATGTATCGCCTTCGCTTTTATAAATTCGGGTTTTGTAAATAAAAACGATTTACTTTGAAAAACAAAAAATGCTTTCGTTGCTTGCTCTCAATAAGTTATATTTATAGAATTACTAACTGGTGCAATCGACTTTGTGTGTAATATCAGTCTGATGTACATACACATATATCTAACAATATAGTATGATTTAAGCTGCCAAAAAATAATAGCTATACATAGGTATACAACGTCAAATCACAATATTATAAAAATTAAATCAACGCTATGTTGTCTTGATTATTTGAAAGCTCTAAAACGTTCTGGAGATACAAGAGCTATGGGTTTCATACAAAATATAAGTTAAAGGAGGTGAGGTCACTAGATAGGTACAGTTTGCTAAAAAAAGAAGGTTATTTCTATGTCCTAGATCTGTCTGTATACCAAAATTCAGTATAATCAATTCTGCCTGTAAGAAGAGCCTGCCCGAAACGCCTCAGTCGCTATATTTGCATTTGTAATATAAAATTTTACTCGTTGTATAAGTTCCCATTCTTTTCTTTGTGCAGCTATCCGAAGTGGGTGGGGAGTTAGCAGAAGAACGAGCTGCAGCCGCGCTCGCTACAGAACGTGCCGATGCTGAAGCAGCAGAAAGACTTCGTGTAGAAAGAGACAATAGAGAATTTTTGGCCAACAACCAGAGGCTTCAACAGGTAAGAATAGTTACAAAAAATAATGATACTATGTTAAATACTGCTCCATTAGCAATTAGGAGTAGACAAAAAAGAAACAGAGTGATCCTAGCGAACAATCACCGAGTGAATTAGTTGGTTCAACTCGTTGGATAAGATATAATACATAAAAATAGATAATACTAAACGATAAACCGAAACACATTTGGCAACTGCGTATAATATGGAATGTATCTAGTTAGAAGTAGAAGCCGTTGAATATCTACTTGAAGAAAGAAATATTATTAAAATAGTTGATCTACTACCAAATAATACAATATGTCAAATATAAATTTAGCGAGTATAATAGTGACTTTGATTTAACAAAATATTACTAAGTTTGCATTAAACTTTTACACGAAAAATTATCTATTAGTGTATTTTATCTAAAATCAAAATGAGAAATCATATGAACGTTTTCTTTTTTAAATAGGCTTTACAAACTTTTTTGAGTTGTCAAGTCGTATCTATTGATCATGAATCTACTATCAGTTCACAAAGTTGATTGCAAAGAGATGATATCAACAAGAAACAACAACAAAGAAAACTAATCTCTCCTCATACAGTCTGAAATGGTAATGCACTAACCTGGTGTGAAGGACCATACATACCAGGGCTTTCCACACTATCGTTCAAAAAGATAGAACGTAAGATATTTGCTTTTCAGGTGTTTACTAGTACGTTAATTAATCCACAGCCGAAGCTCCCAACTAATTAAAAAATACAATTTCCTAAATTTGTCCTACGACAATTGAATCTTAGGATAGTTATTAATATATTTAAAGATTTAAGCATGGTTTTGTCATGTGATTACATTTCTCAGGCGTCAGAACGTCTAGAGCTTGAGCTCTTGCACTGGCGGTCAGCAGAAAATGGTGGTGCGGAACCATCCGATTCCGAAGGTTCTGAAGCGGATGCTGGAGGTGGTAGCGAGAAATACAAGAGGCGATTCGAACGAGCACACCGAGAGCTACAGCTGCTCCGTGCACAACTACGACGACAACATGAAGATGACCTAGAACAACTCGTCACTGTCAAGAAACAACTTGAAAAGAAGGTGAGGACTTCATTTATATGTATTTTTTTATACCTACTTTAAAAAGTGATGTGCATATTAGTAATGTCCCACTACTGGGACCAGAGTCCCAGCTGCGAAGTTTAATACTACGCTGATCCAAATCGCATTAGTAGTGTAGGTATAGCACATAAACAATACAGTCCATATATATTAACCGGTTTGTTGTTAGATACATAAGACGGTATACCATAGAAATAAGTACTAATTTGTGACAGGCAAAGTAGCAGGTAGCTTCTAGTAAGTTTTTAAAGAGATCTCAGTGATTACTCTAGCGAGAGTTTACACTACAAATCATTAAGCTGTTGTGGCATATTAGTATTGCCTAGTGACAAATTGATCCAGAAATATCCAAGGATTTAACAACAGCTAATGTAAAAGCCAGTAATTATAATAATTCATGCCATTTTAACATTATAAATATAAACAGTATATAAAGAATAAAATTTGTCGTCCAATGTGGGCCAAGATAACATTGAATTGTTTTATCTCGCTCCAAAACTCAGTTATCTCTGATGATCCTTGATCAAGAAATGAGGCTGATAATATTGTAAACTGCGCTGATAGTATACATATCGTTGATTTTATGTCGACGTCTTTTTTATTTAAAGCTAAATTGCGTTAAGTGTAAAGTGTATATAGAGTGGACGTAATAAACAGTGATGGTAGATGAAAGTGAAGAGGTCAGTGATCTGATGTCCCTACGGACATTTCGGTGATTTTTTTTAAATCGTCAAATGTATTGATGTTTCAACGGTCTGGCAGCAGTCCAATTAAATTAGATCGGCCGATGATAGCCGAGAACAAAGTTTTTATACGTGCGAGTTCAGTAGACACTGTTTCGTAATAGATAAATTTACTATTGTGTAACACAAATTGTTAGTGTCAAATGCTGTCGATCAACTTTTACCAGTCTCAAGAATTGAATTTGAAAATACACCGCTGCTTTAGAAGAATAGTGACACAGTTCCCAAAAAAAACTAGTCAGTTGTTGATCAAAATCTTTAAAAGCAGCCAAAGATTTAATTTTGTTGGTACAAGTTGGTTAGCACAAGAAAATATATCTGTTCTGGATTCTGTTGTGTTCGTTATTATTCATTCAAAGCAACGATATTTTAAAGAAAACCTTTTTTCAATGTCAAAACAAATATAAGTGTTTTTGTATTTTAAAAAGTATGGTGTTCTTTTTTATTTATATTAGCAAAACACTCCAAGCTATGACTCCATGTAATAACATTTATTATACAGCTTAGATTTACTATTTCCGATAGAAATTAAAAAGAAAACATTATCTATTACTTCCTATAACCTTCTTTGCAATGAAATTATAGTAAGAGGCATATGACAGTGAAAGCCTAGCCATTTTAACTTAAGAATATACAAAGTTAGGATTTATCAAACGGCACTTACATTTACGCTTAAATGTTTATACACTTTGTATAAAGTTACTTGTAATTTACACATTACAAACAGAGACTTTAATTTAATGAATATTCGCAATAAAAATCATTTTTATGAACAGCACTCAAGTGCGAAATATTTGGAATATGTGAAGAAGGTTTTATTTTTAAAACATGCTACAAAGTCAAATAAAGAACGTTAAAATGTGCACTTTTTATACAACAAGTTGTAAATCTCCTTATTTTGTATATTTGAATCAAATCAATTGATAATACTGTTATTTAGATAATATAATTACTACTGTAAATTTAAATCAATGATATCTGTACTAAAAGTCACTTTGAATGTTTTTATAATTTATCAGACCGTTTTTGTAATCTGATCTAAGCAATCTAAGCTGAATCGTATCAGAAATAAAGTATAGAAGAAACAAACTGCATGTTGATATCGTCTAATGGTGAATGATGACAGAAGCTATGTTATATTAACCTTTTATACATATATTCAACACGCCCCATTCCCATAAAGGTAGGCAGAGACCACGTTCTTCCACTTGCCCCGATCCTTGCACATCTCCTCCTCTTCTTTCATTCTCATTAAGCCTTTCATACAAGTTCGTCGGTTTAAAGTACTCTTGATCTGGCCCTTATTTAAAATATGCTGGATTTGTTCTAGGCACGTTCACCTTGGTCTTCCCTTTCCAACTTTCCCTTACACTCTTGACTCATAAATTCGTTTTGTCAGTCTCCTTTCAATCATTTTCTCTACGTGCCCAAACCATCTAAGCATACCTTTCTAATTTTAGACAATACATCTTCTTTTATACCACAACGTTCTCTTATCTATTCACACTATTTCTGATTTGGTCACTCAGTTTCAATCCACTCATACTTCTTAATGCTCTCGTCTCTAACGAATTGATTTAACTTTTACGCTCCTTCTGCCATACCACCTGGCACCAACACTCCTCTATGCACTGGCAGTCTGGCCCTTTGAGACACCATCTGATTATTCATAAAGGCCTGTATGAAAAGCCATTAACCTTTTATTGAATCCTTTATCTCTTTATGATTTCTAAACAGCATCCTAGATGCCTCAATTTTTTTTGTCTGTTGTTATAGTTTTTGTCACTAATCCCTTTTACATGATAATTTGTTATGAAGAAAAACTTAGTAAACACTTTAGGGCTATTTAAGGTTTATATACGTGTAGCTTTAGCTAATTTAGTATTTAGGGAGATGTATAGTTTGCCGATTTATTATAGAAAAATAGTAACGTGTTTAAAATACAAGAAATTGAACATTATTAGGTACAAGATGCTTATGAGGAAGTGGAGGAACAGCGAGCTGTGGCAGCGCAATGGAAACGCAAGTTACAAAAACTCACCAACGATATGGCGGACTTACGCTCCTTGCTCGATGAACAGGTAAATATATACAAACTTAAGGTAAAAAAGTGGCAGTATATAAACTAATAACTAAGTCATCATAGCTTTAGGTAAATTACCTTTTAGCATGTTAACTGTATTATCTCCATTAAATTGTAAACAATAAAAAAAAATCTTGTTTATAATTCAAACGTGGTAGATGTTAAACTTTAAACAATGCTTCCTATCTTATTGTCTCTCACGTTAAGCTTCATAAACTTATATGTCTGTCTCTTTTTACTGTCGCTTTATCGTTTCATCGACTTTCAAATTGCAACAATACTAAAGAAGTATTCACTTCAAAAACAAGATCCCTCTAATATAGATTATTATATTAATTTCTGTATTGGGATTCATGCCTAGAAAGACACGAGGTATTGTTTTTGTTGGATCTCGGTATTCGCAATAAAACTTGGCATTGCACCGTACGATCTATAAAAAATTATGCTCCTATATTTTAAACAAAAACATCCCGCATGTCGTTAATTATAATATTGATCATTGAATCATTGTTCGCTTCCTGTTACTTTCGTCCGTACAAACGTCAGGTACATTACTCTGCTATTTGACATTGAGAGATTTGATATCTTTACATATATAAAGCAATCAAAGCTTTTCTGACTGCAACTATAAAATATTATTTTATTTAATATCTTGTGTATTGATATTTTGCATGTATTTGCACATAACGCTTGTGTAAATCTACCGCCTACATTTGTATGGACAAAGCTAAAGTGACATTAAAGCAGGGTTTATTTCTACTGATAGTTTGATAATCTCTGCATTATATTTAGACTTGCCGCAACAACCTCCTCGAGAAACGCCAGCGCAAGTTCGATTCAGAACTTCACAGCGCACAAGACGAGCTGAAGAGAGAAAGAACAGCCAAAGATCGCCTTTCCCGTGAACGGGATCAAGCGCACGCCGAAAAGTATGCTTTGGAGCAAAGTCTCTCTGTAAGTGTTAATATCTCATTGCCTTGATGATTTTGCTTGCAGCTTTTTTGTCTATAGGTAAATCATGAGATCTCAGACTTGAGTTTGTTCCTAAATTTATTGTATATAACCGCAGCTGAGAAGTCAATGGTTACCATATATCTTTAGCCGAGAAATCGCATTAAGCCAATCCCATTTGTGATCTATCTAATCCTATCGGATTTCCAGACCTATACCACCAAATACTACATGAGATTGGTCACAATAGCCCAAATTCGCTCAGAACATTAATATTATGTCATCTCAATATCTATTTTTAAATAATTATGTTTTAGTTCCAGATGTTATAAATTGCAATGTTATTTCGTTAACCCAATTCGGGTTTATTGGAAGTATTCATGTTATTAAACTCATAATTTTTATAAGCTTGGCGCTGTTATATAAAACCAGGGACCGTGGGCAAATTCCATTGAATATTATTTTATTAAGCATTTGTAGCTGTCTAGACATTCATATAATATAAATTCTAATATTTAACATCATGTGAGTCAGTAACACCTGCAATTTAATACTATTTAAACTAAATCTTAGCTGCGACAGTTTTAATTACTTCTTTCTCTTAGGCATATGATTGCCACCGAGCTTGATGAATATCCACAATTGCCATTTTACTTAATAATTTCCACCTTTTGTATCGACTAACATCACCATTACAAATATATGGTCTGATTAGTTTTATAGCAAATTGTACAGCTACTTAATCTGACTTTCCATTTCCAAAATGACGTTTAAAAACCGCATACTTTTACTCGATATATGCAAAATACTTAGAGCGTTTAACAAAATAGAAAAATTCGTTCTATTAACAGTTCTTGGGATAATCATAACCTATTAGAGGTCAAGAGCAAGAAAAAAGGAGTTTTTAGGTAGTCGTGTAAAAAACTTCGTTCCTTCTTTATAGGAAGCTCGCTTGGAACTCGAGCTGAAAGAAGAGCGCCTGGCAGCCGCAACGAGGGAGCTTGAAGAAAGAGGTGGCGGTGGAGATGAAGTGGCGACATTGCGCCGTGCCAAGACCGACCTCGAGAGACGTGTGCGCGACCAGGAAGAAGAACTCGACGAACTCGCTGGACAGATACAGGTAGAGATCACGTCACATATAACAGATTTATTGCTATAGATGTCGATGGCCCTACGTTTATAGACTCAAGTGGTATTTCAGGCGTTTTTTGAAACTATGATGATTATATCACTCCGTCTATCCTTGGTCGTCATTTTTGACGTAATAGCATCTCCTAAAAAGATGGCTGCCAGCCGAAGCACTACAAAGTCACTACAAACTCATTATCACGTTCAGAGAACAAGCGATGCAGAGCCGGGATCGGCCTGAACAGTCAGCTTTTGACGCATCTATTGTTCGTAGCTATTAATGTAAGATAAAAAATTATGCAATTATAGTTAATTAAAAAAGGGTAGTACAGTAATAAATCATTTCTCTTTGAATCATACAACGTTTTATATTCGACTCTTCTATACATAGGGGCCATCGAATTGGATGCTATTGATTGTGTAAGATTCTACGAAAATCACGAGCAATTATAAAAAAAAAATTGGCAAAATTTATAACTAGGTAAGATTATCTACAATATATATCGGAAAAAGTATATCAATTGTCTATATATAACAAGCCTGTTGTGACAGAGCTGGTGTCACTGAACACCACTTGATAAAGCATTGAATCTCTTACCTTACCTTACCTTACCTTAATTCTTACCAAAATAAAGATTACAAATGAATAATTTGTTTATGATTATACACAAGAATGCTGGTTCCTATTTTAATGTTGTGCTATAAAAGAAAATGTAGTGACTAAAATAGAAAAAGGTATGCTTAGATGGTTTGGGCACGTAGAGACAATGAATGAAAGGAGACAAAAAGGATTTATGAGTTAAGAGCAAATGGGAAAGTTGGAAGGGGAAGACCAAGGCGAACGTTCCTGGACCAAATCCAGAACAATTTATATAAGGGCCAGGTCAAGAGTACTCTAAATCGACGAACTTGAATGAAAGGTTTAATGAGAATGAAAGAAGCGAAGGAGGTATGCAAGAATCGTGGCAAGATTAAGGACGTGGTTTTTATTAACATTTAAATTACTAAACTTTTTAAAATTTTATTTATCTTTGTTCTCAGCTATTAGAAAGTTCTAAACTGCGACTGGAGATGCTTCTTGAGCAACAGCGTAAGGAGGCAAGGTTGGAGGCAGTTGCAAGGGATGAAGAAATGGAAGAAACCCGAGCCAACGCCTCTAAGAAGCTTAAGAGTGAGTACAACAATACTATTATATAATCTGTCCTACTATATAAATTTGTAAGTATGTCTAATTTT
Organism: Elymnias hypermnestra; assembly: GCA_015832385.1. Classification (NCBI taxonomy): domain Eukaryota; kingdom Metazoa; phylum Arthropoda; class Insecta; order Lepidoptera; family Nymphalidae; genus Elymnias; species Elymnias hypermnestra. The sequence goes on along the minus strand of JACTOM010000909.1, from coordinate 1,587,549 downwards.
GGCAAATTTTGTAACAAAAAATATTTTATTCGTAAGTCGATCATTTGGATAAATTGTTTAAATTATTTAAATAGAAGCAATTGAGATATTTCATTGATTTTTTCAAATTACTGGAATCAAATCGATTCATACAATATTCGCACACGCCTAGTACTAATTCTTAGCAGATGGAGTTGCGACCACCAGCCAATACTTTATTGTTTTTTTTTATTTATTTGTTATTTGGGAAACAAAAAAATCTTTTATACTCTAAACATTACATATCAATTAAATACACAAAAATCAGTCAAATTTGCATTAATTTCTAAAACATATGCATAGCTATAATATATTAGAAGATTATATTGGAGTTATTTTGTGTAAAATACAATGTATATAAAAGGTAATTAAAAATAATAAAGTTAAAAGTTTAATAAAAAAAAAAGAACAGCATAATTTTATACTAAACATTGATATAGACCATCCTTAAATACATCCATTTTATCGAGCATAATATCAACATAATTACAATTTTTATGGTAATTAAGCTCTATATAAAACAATGATTTATGCCTTACACTGGTGTTCCTGGGACATTTGAAATAAATATTGCTCAAGAGAAATTTAGAGTCAACTAAGTTATGAAAAATTTTCAATAAAGTTTTAGTGTTTTATATTTTTATGCATAATTTTAAAGAAATGCATTTTATTATGCATTGTCTATATAAATTATGTGTGCGAAATTTCCTTCTCCTCCGTCCGCGCAATTTTTCGTAAAAGGGGTACAAAGTTATTTAGCTTCACGTATAGATTTCTACATATTCTTGATACTTCACAAGAGCATATATAATGTATAAGGTAATTGGTATGATCCGAATAAAGTCTTACTATCTGTCTCTAAAATTTAAGGCTCTGTTTAGAGAATATTATGTATAATGAATATAGTATAATGACTGACCTTTATATAAATACTACATTACTGTAAAATAGCAGATGTTAGAAAAGCTCTTGAACTTCCATTTTGTTCCTTTAGTGTTGGAAAGCCAATTAGAGAGTGAACACGCGGAGCGCAGTTTACTCCTTAGAGAACGGCATGAGCTGGAGAGGCGCCTGGCTTCCCTCGAAGAGACTGCACGCGCTGAAAATCAAGAACAAACGCAACTTGTACAAAGGCTAAAAAGGTAACTCACCAAATTAGTAACTCAAAGCGGTTCAAAAGTATGAATATCGAAAAAAGTAATCTAAATAAGCCTCAACTGGAAATCTTCTGACCACAGAATGGCTTAATTACGTTACATAGACGCTGATAGCCTTTATAAATGTCTACTAAACTGCTTCCTGTCTTTAGGGATTTGAAGAGATATCGTGCATTGCTCCGCGATGCTCAGACTATGCTGGAACAAAAGGAAAAAGAGGGTGGTGGTAAAGCACAGATCCGACAACTGAAGAACCAGGTTTGTCCAGATATCATTATAACAAAATTAACAGGTTTCCAAGTAGCAGCCATTACTACCAAGCGCTTAGTCAGCATATTGTAAAATAAGAACTATAAATATAGATTGGAGATGTGACCGTTACACCACATTTACTCATTTGGACTTTCTGTTAAAGTCACACTTTTCTGCTGATCTCATTAGCTTTAACCTTTTTTTATTTTCCTATAGATATATCGCAATTAAGCATATTTTATTGAACTCTTGGTATACTTTGTATGCACAGTGAATTGTCATAACTTCCATTGTTTTAGTTTTGAAATTATTTTTAAAAAAGGTTATCAACGGTAGACTAAAACAACTTACAGTTCAATATACAATCTAATGATATCTAATTGAACTTATAGTTTCATTTATTTCAAGCAAAGTAAGAGCACTTTCACTATTTATTTATAAAAGGCGTACAGCAGAATCTGCTGCTGCTGATCATGTTAGCTTGGTAGATATGTGTCTGACGCTTCCTGTTTACAAGATTTGTTATATTTCAGTTGGAAGACCTGGAGCTAGCGTTGCGTGCAGCGAACAAGGCCAAGTCGGCTGCTGAAGCTGAGGCATCAGAGGCGACAGCTGCTGCTGAAGAGGCGAGCCGTGCAAAGAGTGAAGCTGCCGATCGTGCACACGCCGCGTGCCGGGACGCGGCCGCTGCACGAGCACAACTTGATGACGCCGAAGAAGAGGCTGCCGAAGTAAATATTTATATATCCATAAATAAAATAAAAAACCTTTTATTCGTTTATTGACACTTAACTAATTATTAATATTTTTAAATACCTTTTTACTAAGATTTTGTGAGTATAGTTAGTGTGACCATATTTTTACTTTACATACATACATAGCATCACGCCTCATTCCCTTCGGGGTAAGCAGAGACCACGTTCTTCCACTTGCTACAATCCTTGCATATCTCCTTCGCTTCTTTCATTCTCATTAAACCTTTCATACAAGTTCGCCGGTTTAGAGTGCTCTTGACCTGGCCCTTATTTAAAATGTCCTGAATTTGGTCCAGGAACGTTCGCCTTTGCCTTCCCCTTCCGACTTTCCCATTCACTCTTGACTCATAAATCCTTTTTGTCAGTCTCCTTTCATTCGTTCTCTCTATGTTCCCAAAGCATTTAAGCATACCTTTCTCAGTTATAGTCACCACATCCTCTTTTATGCCACAAAGTTCTCTTATCACACTATTTCTTACATTATAACTCAGTTTTAATCCACTCATACTTCTCACGTGTTTATTTTAAGTTTATTTACTTTTGTATATAATTATTATTGGTATAGAAAAAGGCTTATTTTAACATTAAGTATGTACGATTTACGAATTATTTTTACATATGTATATCATACTTTTTACTTAGTTACTGAAGAAGTATCGGGCTAGTACGAGCGCTTTGTGTGCGGCGCAAAGCGAGGCGCGCGAGGCGGAGTGCAGGGCCGAGGCGGCCGTTGAAGAGGCAAGACAAGCCAAGGAGCGCCTCGCTGAACTCAGCGCTCGCCTTGCGCACGCCGAAGCCGGACACTCGCACGAACACCACGAGACCGAAAGACGATTGGAGCTCCGCAATAAGGTAATCTATTGACCTAAGATCCTCCTGCAAAATTGTAGCGAATCGACATCAACAGGGTTGCCAATTGAAATATGTCCGGGACTATATATTTTTAATGAATTTTTTGAAATTTTAGTTAATTTATGTGATGAAATGATAATAATATAAAATGGTGACGTAAGGAAAGGTTAAGTGAGAAAGTAATTATTATTTTTATTTTATTATTATTATTTATAATAGGCTACGCAGCTTTCGCTGATATCAATTTTAGTGTATTCAATTGTGCTTTTTGCCATTTCTGTGCTTGTCCAGTCTATTCTTGAACTGATTTAGCGATCTCGCAGTCACCACACTCTCAGGCAATTTGTTCCACTGGTGTACAACTCTATTACTGAGAAAGTGCTTAAATGGGTTTGATGATGGTCGCTTATACCCAAGTTTAAAATTGTGACCTCTTAGGTTGGGGTTACACTTTTTATGAAATACTTCATCAAACCCTGATACGTTGTAGAAACCGTTCATGATTTTGTAAGCTTCTATGAGATCGCCTCTTTCTCGTAATAGAACGCTTTTATTGTACACCACAAGAAAAATACATAGAGTAAACAGTACGATAACGAATTCTTCCAGGCAACCTTTGGAATTTTATAAAAATATAAATAGGATATTTATTAGGAAAATCTTTTACCGATTAAGTTTTAGCCTTTAAACTAATTTTCAACGGTATATGTCTATCGCTCACTAAAGACTGCGTAAGGAGAGGGAGAAATATCAGTTTCAAATACATTTAGCGCTGTTAGCGATGTCTTAAAGTGAGGGAGGAGAAACCTGCCTGCAGTTGTCGTATGCGTGAGATAAAGGGAAACCAGACTGTCTGACGCCGTAACTTGTTATGTAACGTTCCTGCTATAAATTTGTTCTAAACTCCATAAGGGAACACATATATGTGTCTAATATTTTACATGTTTTTTTTGTACAGGAATTAGAATCGAGCTTAGAATTGGAAGCCACATCTCGCGCAAGACTTGAAGGACAGTTAGCAAGACTTCGTGATGCTCACGAACAACTCGCTAACGAACTGGCTTCTGCTAGAGCCAAAGACCATCAAGCCGCGGAAGAAGTACGCAAACTGACCAGACAACTCAGGTAATTTTTAAATAGACTATTTTCAATAACTCATATTATTTAAAAAATCAGTAAGAGAAAAATTTAAAACAGTGATTTATTTTATTAACAATTAATGTTATTTATCGAAGGAAACTCTTTGACACTCGCACTGGGTTCCTTTGTGTCAAGATCTTTCTTCATAAGCATATAAAATGATATTTAAAATGAACACATACAAAATTATTATTCAAATATATGGGAAATATATATGTATATGTGTGTGCGTGGGTGTGTGTAATTATAGTGTAAGTGTATTGTAAAATATCGACGGTTTACTGCATTATATATATAAAAAATCTTGCAAAATTTTAAATAACTTATATAAGATATTAAAATATAGTTATCATAAACTCTTAGAGGTTGAATAAAATTAAAAGATAACTGTATATGTCTTAAAAAAAGAAATTTACCTAAATTGGAATGGATAAATTGTAATAATGTTGTAATGATGGTGATATAAGCATGTCCTACTAAGTTTTGCTAGGTTTTTCGCCGAATGCTATAGTATCTTCGAAATTTTTTGATTTGAAATCATTCTTTGATATCATTAATATTTGATAGAACACACTTTATTGTGTATAATGTTTTTAATAGTGAAATTACAGAAAATGATACAATATAAGATTGCAAATATGTTTAGCCAGAGTTTCATGCAGTTTAATATTAATTTAGGGAGTTGAAAGAAGAGAACTCGTCCCTCAATGCCAAATACAGCGAAGCCACTCGTGCCAAGAGTGCTGCAGAAGCTGCTGCATCAGCTGCAGCAGCTGAAGCTGCTTCTGCTAGGGATGAAGCCCGTTTGGCTGCACGACGCGCCACTGCCTTACAAGAAGCTATAGCTGGAGACCTCTCCAGTCCTGGAGATTCCCGGGATACAGACAGGTAAGTTTACCATCGCTAAAAGTTCAGAGTCGCTATAGAGGTACTACCTATCATTCCTGTTAGAGCAAATTTAGGAAATTATAAACCCTAAGGGGCCTAATTTTCCTGTGTATACAACGTAAATTGTAAGAAATTTAATTCTGAACATGCAATGTGAAATCCTATTTCAACTGGAACATAGAACCATTCTATAAACTGAATTTGTATTAACAATAAATACAATATAATCGATACCACTAACAACTTGAATATCCAAATGCGATCTAAATATTTATAGAGTGGCAAAAGAGTATAAACCTTTTTTTATATAAGAAAAATTGAAAAAAAAAAAAAAAAAAAAAAAAAAAAAAAAAAAAAAAAACACAAAAAAAAAAAAAAAAAAAAAAAAAAAAACAAAAAAAAAAAAAAAAAAAAAAAAAAAAAAAAAAAAAAAAAAAAAAAAAAAAAAAAAAAAAAAAAAAAAAAAAAAAAAAAAAAAAAAAAAAAAAAAAAAAAAAAAAAAAAAAAAAAAAAAAAAAAAAAAAAAAAAAAAAAAAAAAAAAAAAAAAAAAAAAAAAAAAAAAAAAAAAAAAAAAAAAAAAAAAAAAAAAAAAAAAAAAAAAAAAAAAAAAAAAAAAAAAAAAAAAAAAAAAAAAAAAAAAAAAAAAAAAAAAAAAAAAAAAAAAAAAAAAAAAAAAAAAAAAAAAAAAAAAAAAAAAAAAAAAAAAAAAAAAAAAAAAAAAAAAAAAAAAAAAAAAAAAAAAAAAAAAAAAAAAAAAAAAAAAAAAAAAAAAAAAAAAAAAAAAAAAAAAAAAAAAAAAAAAAAAAAAAAAAAAAAAAAAAAAAAAAAAAAAAAAAAAAAAAAAAAAAAAAAAAAAAAAAAAAAAAAAAAAAAAAAAAAAAAAAAAAAAAAAAAAAAAAAAAAAAAAAAAAAAAAAAAAAAAAAAAAAAAAAAAAAAAAAAAAAAAAAAAAAAAAAAAAAAAAAAAAAAAAAAAAAAAAAAAAAAAAAAAAAAAAAAAAAAAAAAAAAAAAAAAAAAAAAAAAAAAAAAAAAAAAAAAAAAAAAAAAAAAAAAAAAAAAAAAAAAAAAAAAAAAAAAAAAAAAAAAAAAAAAAAAAAAAAAAAAAAAAAAAAAAAAAAAAAAAAAAAAAAAAAAAAAAAAAAAAAAAAAAAAAAAAAAAAAAAAAAAAAAAAAAAAAAAAAAAAAAANAAAAAGGCAATAACACTATTATTAATAATATCTGTACATTGAATTTTTTTGAATTTACTGGGTTGAAGATCAATAGGACCAAAACAGAACATCTGTTCTGTGATTTCGGGGATCCATCCAGTTTTTCTTCGATTGTCTTAGATGGTGTTTCCCTTCGAGTCTGCTCAGATTTCCGTTACCTCGGCTCTATCTTCCAAAACGACGGCGGCATTGACCGAGATGTTACTAGCAGGATAAATGCAGGTTGGATGAAGTGGAGGCAGGTCTCGGGAACAATTTGCGATGCCAGAATGCCCCTTAAATTTAAGGGGAAGATTTATAAGACGATCGTAAGACCTGTCATCGTGTATGGATCAGAGTGCTGGGCCACCAAAGGGGAGAATGAAAGGAAATTGCATGCAGCGGAGATGCGAATGTTGAGATGGATGTGTGGAGTGACAAAATTGGATAAGATTAAGAATGAGTATATTAGAGGAAGTGTGAAAGTAGCACCAGTGAACGAGAAGTTAAGGAGTGGAAGGTTAGCCTGGTATGGACATGTAATGAGAAGGGAGGATAGCCATGTATGTAAGAGGGTTCTAAATATGATGGTAAGCGGCAGGGCCGGGAGAGGGCGACCAAAAAAAGTGTGGATGAATTGTGTGAAAGAGGATATGTGTATTAAGGGTGTGAATGTAGAAATGACAGCGGATAGAGTGAAGTGGCGAAAGGAAACATGCTGTGCCGACCCCACCTAGTGGGATAAGGGCAAGAAAACAACAAAAGAGTATAAACCTTCGTATATATTTAACTTTTTGCACAACTTGTTTAATATTACGTGGTTTTATATCTGTGAGTTGAAATCGAAAGTATTTCACTGTATTGTCACGATCCGTGAGTCATAAACAAACCGTTATAAAAGAAGTCAAGGCCAATGCCAATGAGAGGTTTCCTACGTTAACTAATTGGGATTCGGTTTAAATAGATTTATTCTCGATAAAGTAACATGATAAAGTAATCACTCAAGTGGCAATAGAGTTATGTTAAAATCAATATATACTTTATTCAAGTAAACTTAAAAACTCCTTAACCCTTAATTCGATAGCGTCCAGAGTGATGAACAACTAATAAAAAAAATCTGCTGAACTAGTTCAGAGAAAAATAAACAATGTAAAACGTCATGAGGTTACTTTTAAAATATTTATATTATCTATGACAGTAAGAAGGTTAGAAACTTACTATGGTGGTTAAATTTTTTTGAAATTTTCTGGTGTTCCGCTCAAGTTGCTTATTTATTCTTTCATAAAAACCTTCTTTCGACTGTAACAAATACATCAAAAAAGGAATAAGCAAAATCGGTACAGCCGTTTAGGTGTAATACTGTGAACAAGAGAAATATGAATTTATTTTTATATATAAAGCACATACGATATTTCAATAAAATATTTAAGAATAATTGTGAATGAAAATTCGGCTATCACTGTGCTTTGTACTTAAAATACATATATCTAAGTTAATTTCTTGCTATTTTCATATACTTTATGTTAACTAACTTCTATAATTATTTCATAATGACACAACAGAGAGGATTGCAAAAAATCTACTATCAGTTGATCCTAAATCGATCAAAAGTACCTCCACTACAAAAGTGGAATTATTTATAATAAAAATTTAAAATACAAATTATAATAAAAATAACAAATTTACTTAAGTGCGTAAAACAATTATGAAGACATGTTTATATTATAATATATGCTTAATTTGTTCCAGTGACAACGATAGTTACAGTTCCGATGAATCAATAGGAACATTTTTAGCAAATCACAAGCTCAGTCCATCTGTGCCGTCACGGAACAGTGTGCACATGGATTCACAGAAGTAAGTAAACTCAATAACCTATACATCGGAGATAGAGGGTTATTTGGCCTCTGTTAAGTTCCCATTGCTGGATTTACACCTCACTCACTAATGAGGAAATTTGAACTTAAACCCTAACAAGCTGTTGCAATGCAAGGTGGTTATTATACACGCCCTTCAACAACACCCATCCAAGTAAGCCGCTGAGTAGAGTCTTGGAAAGGCTACTCTAAGTCTTTCTTTATAAAAAAATTAAAAGTGCGTAGTGCACATGTCAGAAGTGAAACTTTGGCAAACTAATTTTTAAGTCTTGTTTATATTTATACAAATCTAAAACTTTGGATTTCCGAGACTTAGAGGGAGGGAAAAGGTCCAAAATTAATACAAATAAATTATTAAAATCTCAAATGAAGAAATGTGAATAAAAATGCCACGTGTTTTTTGTCAATATTAACCTAACATAACTTCAACTGAATTAAAACTAGTAAACTGCGTATAAAAAACGAGTCACGTGTTTCATCCGTAAAAATTTTACCCTCACGCGCCTAAAGAAGTTTCACTTCAAAATTTACTGTTTCATTGTTCATTTTCAATCTATCCATGCGCTTTTCGGTGAAGAAGTAAATCATGAGAAAACCTACATATCTCGGAAGTAATTCTGGAGTATGTGTAACCTGCTTACCCACAATGAAGCTGCATTGTTGGGTATATTTTATTAAAATCCTCTTTCTTATGAATGAGGAGGCCTATTCCAAGATAAATTGCATGGGTCCTTCAATTATTGAGTTCATAAATATTCCAATTTGATTTGAAAAACCATATAAAGGCGGTCTTATTGTTAAACAGGTCGCACAGTCCAGAAGGGCGACAGAGCCGTTCCAGCATTGGGTCTGGTTCAAAGCCTCTCACTCCTACCAAGGAGTCGTTCGCTTAACAGCCGGCCTCCGCGGGCGGACTGCTCGCTGGCGCACTGCCGCTACTTTGCACTGCGCTCTGTATGCGCCAAAGAACGCCCTCAACGCATCTCGTCATCGAGTGAATTACTAGGCTATCAAGTTCACACTTGACTGATACATTTCACCAATAATCAACTGATCTGACTGATACATTTCATCAGATGCAAAATCGAGTCAGCAAGTCCCCAGTAAAACTAAAAAGTCAGCAAGTGAAGTAAAAAGTCAACAAGTGCAGTATAATGTCGGCAAGTGAAGTAAAAAGTCAACAAGTGAATTCTACAGTTATCGAATTTCACCATAATGATTTAAGTGTAGAGTAAGTGCTCAAAAAAAGTATTTTAATGGTGTCTAAATGAGGATCAATTGGAGTCTTCAAAAATAAAGTGTTATCTTCTCTTACTAACTTCACAAGTGATACTTGTATAAAGCATTATTATAAAGTGAAGTATAAATTTCTTAGTAGTTAAAATGTTATTTTAAAAGTTGACTTTTAAAGAACAATGCAGTTATAATGTACGCTGAACACTTGCTGAATACAAACTTATAATAAATAGTTCCACTAAACCTAGTAATGACTGTATAATTTGTGACGAGTGAAGTGAGGTGCAAATTAATGTGCTAGATGGACATTTTATTTATATAAATAAATATAAATATGACATTCAATATGACGATGTAGGACAATATTGTTTAACATCCAGTGTAACCTTATAAAATAATATTAATAGACATCATTGATGGCACTATGTTTAAAATTAAAATATAAAAGGGTTTTATTCAAGTATATTCGAAAAGCTCTATTAAATCTTCACTAGTCTGTGCATTTCTAGCTAATCTACAAACAGTTTGGAAACTTGATTCAGCAGTTACTTTTTTAAATACAGACAAATCAGCTGTAGAGACTGACGAAAAACTAATTTACATACAAACTTGTTTTACTGCAAAAAAACATGCTGTATTTCTTTAAAAACAGATTAATAAGCCATAGAGACTGAATACAACTAAGATATGAAATTGTTTATGAGCTACTTTAAAACAGAAAAATCGCTTCTATAAAGGATTCTTCAGAAAAATTGTTTTTATAAAAGTTCTTTAATAGCAAATGTAGAATCTATTCACATTAGCAAAGCAATCTCACGATATACAAATTTATTTATAATCTACATTTGTACCAAATTAACTTGTTTTATTAAAGAAAACATGGCGTCTTGCGTTTTAAAATAGGTTTATAATATATGACATTTAATACCACATGCGACAATTTTTAAAAAATCAAGACTGAATCCAATGAGTGCCAATGATCAGTGAAATCTATTAATATGGTACAATGACAACAATTTTTAACATGTTATATCAATTATTTAATATTAATAATTACTGAAATTTTGCCACTATATATACTTTCACTATATACTCTGTGGTAGATGTTTTATCTAATGTAGTTCAATGCTTTAATAGTTCCGAGTTAAAATTATATTATACTATATTAAACGCGAGTGTGATTTGTAACATTTTTAATACTAACCTTTTTAAATTTTAATATAATATGCAATAAAGTATAATGGATATAATATATAATCACATTATACATCATGCTTTGGGATAAAGGCGCGCGCAAATTTCATATTAGGTCGATCGGCTTATTATGGTGTCACACCTAACACACTAAATAGACTTAATTGTTTACATTTTTTGGACTATTATTAGTCTTTAAAAGGAATGTTTGGATTTTTAAACAATTTCGATAAATTTGATGATGTTTATGCTGTCACCGAATATGATATCTGCGCTGAGGTTAAAAGTTTCTAGGGCTTTAAAGTATTAAAATAAAGTATTGGCTATAATTATTCTGCTCAATATTTCGACATTTTATATACAATATTTTGCAAATTTTTTAAAGATATTAGAAATCTTTCGATAATAATTTTGACTTATGATGTTGTGATTACATAGACTTTTATATGTTTGCTGGTAACACTGAAATAAGTGAAGCATTTTCCTAAGTCACACAATTTTTTTTTGTTTGAAAAATATATGCATTCCAGAAAATAATCTCTCATAAACGATCTTGGCTTAGCGTGTTTTTTTTTAAAATAACAATGACATATTTATACACGGCTTGACATAATTTATTTATATTAGATGTTCTAGGTGAAATAATTTCAATGATTAGCAATAAACGCTGCGTCACGACGAGTCAGTATTTAGATGAAGTAAGGCAGGGACACACAGTATAATGTTAGGTTGATTGTTATTTAGTTAGTTAACGTGTAAATAACTAGATTGCATATACATTTTTATTATTTAATTTGTAATATTTGTGTGATCAGACTGTTATTCTATGATTTATTTGTTACAAATGAGTTGTTGCTTTATAGTAGAACAAAGGAACATATCCGTTAGATTATTATCACACCCCACATCAACAGTTTTTTATTGTAATTTTATTGTCTTAGCGAATCTATATAATCGTAAATTAAATTAATATAACATTTGAATGATATATATAATGTATTAGTCACTTCAAAAATGTTAATGTATTCCTTTTTAGATTTGTGTTTGTAACCGCTAGTATATATAGAATTGTTTATATGTGTAATGTATGATATGTGATGAAACGTTACTGCATTCAATATTGGTTGTAAAATGAATTATTTAATAAAGTAACTTAAAACTTTTTGTTTTTTTATTCCTAATAAGGTATTAGGACATTACATAAAATTCTCGTGTCACAATGTTCGTTCCCATACCTCTCCGAAACGGCTAGACCGATTCTTATAATTTTATTATGCATATTCAGTAAGTCTGAGAATCGGCTACTATTTTTTTTCAAACTTCTAAATGTTAAGGGTGATCCACCCCAAGTTTTTTTTTGATACAGCACACAAAAATACATACAACCCTAAGTTTTCACTTTTCTATCTCCAACCCCTATTCTTCAAAAGCTATAATAGTATTTATTTGGCAAAACAACGTTTGCAGGCTCAGCTAGTGTCTTATAAAATCTATCTTTTCAATGTGTGTTGTATGTTAAGGTGAACATATTGAGATTGTTGAGATTGTCCAGATGTGGTATGTATGTCAAACTTTGCTAGAACACTTTGTATCAATAATCGAATCTACCACTTAATAGCTTTAGGTATAACTAGCTGAACCCGCGACTTCGTATGCGTTTTGTTTTTATTGGTAGCATTTACATTAATTTAGGCAAATTATTTACAAGTAAGGTACATACCCGCACTGCCCTTTGAGGGTAGAATTTCCTAAAATTTACTTTTTATGTGTGAGTGTAGTATGTAGTGTAGTAGTGGTGAGGAATGAGCTGTGGTCAACGTTATCTACGTATGGGGTGAGTGGTAATCTGATTCAAGTATTGAAGTCTCTCTATGAGGATTCTAGTGCTTGTGCCAGAATAAACGGGGCGTACACGGAGTGGTTTCCTGTCGAAAAAGGGTTTCGACAGGGATGTGTTGCGTCACCATGGCTGTTCAACCTATTCATGGATAACTGTTTGACAGATTTAAAAGAAAGTATTTATGGGTTAAGAATGAATGAATTAATCATCAAATGTTTACTTTACGCTGATGATCAAGTAATACTTGCGTCATCCGCTAATGAGCTACAGGAGATGGTAAATATTATGAATAAAGCCTTGAAAGGGAAAGGAATGACAGTGAATGTAAACAAAAATGTGAAAGTTATGCTTTTTGAAAGAGATGAATCTATAATGAATGGCAATATTTTGATAGATGGGGAACAAGTGGAAGAGGTGAAAGAATTTCTATACTTGGGATCTAAATTTACAAAAGATGGAACATGTGAAAGTGATATTGAAAGGAGAGTGAATGCAGGGAATATGGTAAATGGTGCTCTGCACGCTTTTATGAATAGCCAGATGGTGTCTCAAAGGGCTAGACTGGCAGTGCATGCTGGAGTGTTGGTGCCAACACTTATGTATGGTAGTGAAAGTTGGGTATGGCAGAAGAATCACAAAAGTAAAATAAATGCGGTAGAGATGAGAGCGTTGAGAAGCATGAGTGGATTAAAACTGAGTGACAGAGTGAGAAATAGTGTGATAAGAGAACGTTGTGGTATAAAAGAAGACGTAGTGACTAAAATTGAAAAAGGTATGCTTAGATGGTTTGGGCATGTAGAGAGAATGAATGAAAGGAGACTGACAAAAAGGATTTATGAGTCAAGAGTGAATGCGAAAGTTGGAAGGGGAAGACCGAGGCGAACGTTCCTGGACCAAATCCAGGACATTTTAAATAACGGCCAGGTCAAGAGTACTCTAAACCGACGAACTTGTATGAAAGGTTTAATGAGATTGAAAGAAGCGAAGGAGATATGCAAGGATCGTGGCAAGTGGAAGGATGTTGTCTCTGCCTACCCCTATGGGAATGAGGCGTGATGCTATGTATGTATGTATGTATTAAGTCAAAAAAAAATTCTGACCACGTTTTACATACCGAAAAGATATAGTTTGTGAATGTGAAGTTTGAAGTTTTTTTTAATGTGAAAATTTGATTTTTTTTTTTTTGATTTGCCGGTGGTTTTAAATTAATTCTTAATAATTTTTTCAATGTAGTTCACGCCAGGTGAAAGCAAATGGATTGGTACAATTTATAACGTTTTAATGACTTACACCTCAAAGTTCAGTTTCACCGCAAAATCTAGTAGTTTTGCAATATAACAAAATTATTAAATCTAGCGCTTTTATACTAATCTTAAAATTCAATAAAGCATTAAGCTTTTGCGATCTGGCAGCACTGTCTAAAATTTTAGACACAGAGTAGAGAAGGTACCTTCTTTCCGGTAATATTATTAATATCTATCTACTCGGTCATTTTATACGCCCCTTTCCGATATATAATGTCAATTTGTCAATTGTCAAAGCAATTTTGGAGTTGAGGACGTATTTCCTAGGTAGTTTTTGAAGGAATATAGTAATTTTATGAAATTGATATTCTAATAATTGAAATTCTGTGACTCATAACTCGTTTAACTATAAATTTAGACCTATTTTCGAATATAATTGACACTTTAAGTCGTATTGATTTTTCATAGGGACACCGCAAGTTAAAAAGTCAGGTGAAAATTAAGTAAGTATTATTATAAAATGACCGATTCAAAGTATTTCACGACTACGAAGAAAGGAGAAATATTTGAGCTTAAGTCTGAGCTCAATAGCGACAAAAAAGAAAAGAAAAAAGAGGCTGTCAAAAAGGTAAGGTTTATAGTATAATTTCTTTACTTGTTCTGTTTTAATAGTATAATCAAAATTGAAACGATTTTCATTATATCCTTAGATATTATAAAACAAAGTCTTAAGCCGCAGCTATATGTCTGTTCGCGATAAACAGACCTATTCAACAGATTTTCATGCAATTTTCTCCAACAGATAGCTATTCTTGAGAAAGCTTTAGCTATACCATTGTTCAGGGTTTTGGGGAAATTGCTAAACATACAATGTCTATAATAATTGTTGGAAGTATCAACACAGCCTAGTCCCTTTCATTCATCTATGCTCATATGTGGGTTGCTATTATCAAAGACATATAAATAAAAAGAGAACATATATACTATATATAATGGAATGATTATTACTCAGACCTAGATTTCCTTTTAGTATTGTGTAGAATAACTTATCATTAAGTTAGTGCAAGTGAGTTAAATTGGTTTTCCATAGCACATTTATTTGGTAGTTATCAATAACATACTTGATCTCTATATCTCATGACTAAAGACTAAGGAATTAAGAATATCTAGTATAGATAGTAGTAAACAATTGAGAACTATTTATTTATTGCATTTAACATGCACAAGTACAAGTGAAGCCCCATCAGGGTTTCACAAACATGCAGCGGTATTAATAGTGCCAATATTAATAGTGGCAACATAGTTCTAAAAATAATTATAGCTATAACATTAATTGTAAAAAATTAACAGTTCATTCTTAAAAGTAGGTATAAGTATTTATATAGCTAAAATACTATAAAAAAAAACTGGATTATATAGATAGTACTTTAAATTTTGTATTATTCTTTATTCATAACTTTGTGTATCCATTGAGGTTATGAATACAGAATGGTATTTAATAGATTAGGATATAAGGGATATCTCCCTTTAATATAGTCTATCAAAGTTTATTTATGAAGAAACATACTGAATGCCAGATTATGCTATTTCACTTATTTATTTGTGTAATTACTTTTTATACTTTATACATTGTTCCAAGAGAGTCACAGATATAAAGATTTAAAGTGGATAAAATAATTAAAGTTCCCTGTGGAAGTATATACTTATTTCAAAGAAAAATAAAATTGATTACTGATTATAAAGTGCAGGGTGAGCTAACTTGAATAATACTTTGACGAAAAAAAGAACACTATGTTAAACTATAAACATTAACTTAATAATATTTCAGGTGATAGCTTCAATGACTGTTGGGAAAGATGTTTCTGCACTTTTCCCAGATGTTGTTAATTGCATGCAAACTGATAACTTGGAACTAAAGAAGTTAGTTTACTTGTACCTGATGAACTATGCAAAATCACAACCGGATATGGCCATAATGGCTGTGAATACATTTGTCAAGGTATGTACAGTATATTCATAGAAACATAATTTAAAAATGAAATAAAAAGAACTCATGTTTTTTGGATTTGGTTTTTTGCTTATTTTTCTTAGCATATGCATGCAGTGAAAGGTAATAGAATAATAAAGTGCAGCATTTTGTAGGGTTTCACAGTGACTAAGCTTATACAAACATACCAAAAGAAATTAAGTAATCTTAAAAGAAAATTGTCTTTTCAAAGATGTTGTTTTATTTTAGTTAGTCTTTTACAGACATTAATTAGAAATGTGTTATGTATATAATTAATATTAAGTTATACTATACAAAAATATGTGATATTATACAAACATGTACCTAGTCCTAATGAATCATTTATAGCAAATAAATATTAATATATAATGGTAGTGTAATTTACGTATTAACAATTAATTTATTGTTTTAATCGATAGACATAATGACAAGTTATTACATAATGTAGATTAGCTATCTCTGTGTGTGTGACTTGTCTTTTTTATCGTTTTAATGTCTACTGTACCATATTATGATGGGTGGAAGGATCTACCAACATACCAGCTTGTTAAGGTAAACATATGATCCGAGAAGTAAATCAACTCATTATTTTGTAGATTTACACATTAAAAAAAAGTTAAAATTTCATTTTATAATTTAACATCATTAGTCAATTGTCGCACATTATGTTGATACTCAGGATATAAAATTATTATTTAATCATTGGCTTTGCATGATGTCAGTTGTAATGTTCATTTGCATGTTCATCACTTTCTCACAAGTGATCTCTATAATGAGCACAGTTTATGTGTAAATCTACATTTATAAACAGAATTTAATGTAATGATTTAATATTAAGTCATGCCTCATCGATAGAAGCACATTGGCTATTGTTTATCCCATATTTTTGTACTGTAGAATCTTGCTATTCTAATGCAGTTTTTGATCATATATAAATGTATTTGTGAGCTTATTCATTTTATAATCAACAGCTTTAATAACTATCAAGTATATAGTATTTCATTACAAATAAACGCTAATTAGTAAATACAAAATATATTAAACACCAATCAAAAGCTTTGCTTTGTACAGTATTCATTCAGTTTCTGTAAGAGGTATATCTTACCTGTTTAATTTAATGTGGTTAAAGTTTTTCAATAAACACAATCATATCCTTCCTTTATCCTTTTTTGTTTTCATTATTTTTTAAGAATGTTAAGCAAAATAATTTTTTTTTTATTTTTATTTAATGCAAACTAAAACCTAATTAAAAACAAAACATGTGGTATAGTCCCGATTTAATTTACATATGTGTAATATTTTCCATTATTGGAAAAGTTGCTTTTAAGTTAGAGTATCTTAATAGAAAAACTACACAATTGGTATACATAACCTTTGTATAAAAATAATTGTATTACAAGTAGTTTCAGCAGGTTTACTTAATTTGCTTAGTCACAATTTCATTTACAAACTAATATAAATATCTAATATGTATTAAAGTAGATTTTTGAGACTCAATTCTATGTATGTCTAATGTGTATTTTAGTAAATTTTAGACAAATCTTTTTAGATTTGTGTATTTGTACTAATGTGTATTTGAGTACACTTTTGACTCAACTCTGAAGGCCTAATGTGTATTTTAATACATTTTCAGACTCAACTCTATCTATAAGGATTTAATTTGTATTTTAGTACATCTTTAGACTCGACTCTGAAGGTGCAATGTGTGTTTTAGGACATTTTTAGATTCAATTCCTCCACTACATCTCCACTGTTGGTTACTTCTTTATACTTTAATATAAAATATGAAGTTATTTTATTCATTCCATACATCATATTCATGCATTTTTAAATAACCATCACTTTAGATTTCACTTATTTTGTTATAAAATAACATTAAGCAAGATACTCTGCCACCATGTCTTTCATAAATAATCAACATTTTAGTATTCTGCAAACTGACTAGCAAGTTTCTACTGTATTTGCTTATAGTCAAATTGCTTCAGTAATTTATGTGTTGCTTCAAAGTCTTACGTATGTATATAAATACTGCCAACAATTTGAAAATTCTTCAGGATTGTGAAGATTCAAATCCATTGATTCGGGCGCTGGCTGTTCGTACCATGGGTTGCATCCGAGTAGACAAGATTACTGAGTACTTATGTGAGCCTCTCCGGAAGTGTTTGAAGGATGAGGACCCATATGTGAGGAAGACCGCTGCTGTGTGCGTTGCCAAGCTGTACGATATTTCACCTAGTATGGTTGAGGATCAGGTAAGTTCTACATAAACAGCATTGCTGACATAATGATGTTTCAGTTGAGAATTAGATGAAACTTTCTTATTTATCGAAGTCTAGAATAGTGGGATGGGAAGGATTGTCGGATAATATAATGTTTAAAAGTCATTTGAAGGTCAATGGTCTTTTACCATTTATCATTGTTACCTATATGTGTATATGGTTGTTTTGAGGGTGGTGAAAGTGTATATTACAAGTATACATTTCTATCATCTATTAAAACTCAAAAATTGTCCAGAATTAATTGCACAAGTCTTGCGAAATCAATGTTTCATGATGGACATGAAGTACTGTGTGGTCATTAAACATGACAAATTTTTAGGGGTTCCTGGATCAGTTGAAGGATCTACTGAGTGACTCTAATCCGATGGTGGTAGCAAACGCTGTGGCTGCTTTGTCTGAAATCAATGAAGCAAGTGTCTCCGGCCATCCATTGGTTGGTGAGTATATATTTACTAATAGAAGAATTTTCATTACTTATTATATATAACACCATATAATATATTGTATATCAGTGCGTGTTGCTAGTGATGACCTACGGTTCTGAGACGTGGTCGTTGACTATGGGCCTCATGCGGAAGCTCAGAGTCACTCAGCTTGCGATGGATAGGGCAATGCTCGGAGTTTCTCTACGTGATGGAATTAGAAATGAAGAGATCCGTAGTAGAACCAAAGTCACCGACATAGTTCTACGAATAGCGAACCTGAAGTGGCAATGGGCGGGGCACATATTCCAAAGGACCGATGGACGTTGGGGGCCAAAGGTGCTGGAGTGGCGACCCCGCACCGGACGGCGCAGTGTATAAAGAGATATGATATAAAGTAGGTCGCCGGTAGCCGCTGGAGCCAGGCGGCGCAAGATCGGGCCTTTTGGAGGTTATTACGTGAGACCTATGTCCAGCAGTGGACGTCCATCGGTTGAAGCGACGACGACGACGAATATATTGTAAACAGGGTTATAGTTACCTATGTACCTATCAGAAACGGATCAGCGGTTTTAACGAGAAATTATAACAGACAAATGTACTTTCGAATTTATAATATTAGAATGTCTATAAAATGTAATTCATACAATTACAAATAAACTACACATACATATTTGGGCACGCTGGTACGTACACACTTCGTACCTCCCTAGAATCAATAAATAAAAAAAGCTGAGTGATAATCAAGTTGTTTAAGATGTGGTCAAAACATAACTGAAACAAAAATAATTCCTATTAAAAATAATGCTGGATAGGAATTAGTTTATATTATAATTGAAGTGAAACTTCTTTGGCGCATGAGGGTAATTTTTTTTATAGATGAAACGCGTGATTAGCGTTACCAAGATGTGCAGCATTTTATATGCTGATTCGTTTGAAGGTTAGGTAGTTTTAATATTTCCAAATTACATGTGGCATTTTAATTTGCCAATCGTCATTTAGTAATTTAATATACTATTTTTTATAAAATATATATTCAAATTATTTCATAAATTCATAAACAAAATTTAATTAATTACTTCTAATATTGACTAAAACACGTGGCATTTTTATCCCCATATAATTTATTTATTTTTACATCCTTTGAGATTTCAATAAATTGTTTGTATTAACTTTCTACAATTTTAATATTTTAATGAAAATTAAATTCCTAACATATCTGCCTTTTTCCCTTCCTCTAAGTCTCTGAAATCTAAATTTTTAGATTTGTATAAATACAAACAAGACTTAAAAATTGGTTTGCCAAAGAAGTTTCACTTCTGACATGTGCACTTTATACGCACACACGTTTTACATCTATGAATAAAATGTAAATAATATGAATGAACAATTATTCTTTGTAGAAATGAATGCCCCCACCATCAACAAACTTTTGACGGCTTTGAACGAGTGTACCGAATGGGGTCAGGTGTTCATCTTGGATGCACTGTCCAATTACTCCCCGCGTGATTCCCGCGAGGCGCATTCCATCTGCGAGCGAATCACTCCTCGACTCGCACACGCCAATGCAGCTGTAGTTCTCTCCGCTGTTAAGGTGAAAGTTTATTTAATGTGTAAGACTAATTATTTAACACGTTGCACGCCAAGATAAAAAATGCATCTTCCCATTTAGGCCGTGTCGGTCAGTACTGACCGCGTTTTACGAGTGTTTTCGATTCATTCATAGAGGCCGTAGGGTAATGCTATCAAACTAAATCCTGTATTCATTGACCCGCGTGACCCTCTAGTTACTCCAAATTAAATTGATTTTTGAAAAACCTAAAGGGCTCAGCAAAAAAACCACCAAAATGTAAAAATGTGTGCTGCATGAATCGATATGTTGATGACAAAAGTTATGTCCAATTTCCATGTTCCGCTCCACCCAGTCATCGTCGAGAACTCGACACTCGAAATTGTTGACGGATACACATATCTCACATAGTCCAGCTAGGTAGGTCCAATTTCGAGAAAGAGGTCAACCGCCGAATCCAACTCGGTTGGGCAGCGTTCGGGAAATTCCGGAAGACGTTTTCATCCAATATCCCTCAGTGCGTGTTGCCAGTGCTTACCTACGGATCGGAAACGTGGTCGCTGTCTATGGGCCTCATTCGGAAGGTCAGCGTGCGATGGAGAGGGCTATGCTCGGAGTTTCTCTACGCGATCAAATCAGAAATGGGGACACCCGTAGCAGAACCAAAGTCACCGACATAGTACCCTACGAATCGCGAACCAGAAGTGGCAATGGGCGGGGCACATAGTCCGACGAACCGATGGACGTTGGGGCCCTGAAGGTGCTGGAATGGCGACGCCGCACCGGACAACTCTGTGTAGGAAGGCCCCCCACAAGGTGGACCGACGACATAAGGAGGGTCGCCGGTAGCCGTTGGAGCCAGGCGGCGCAAGATCGGGCCTTGTGGGAATCCTTTCGAGAGACCTGTGTCCAGCAGTGGACGTCCATCGGTTGAAGCGACGAAGCGACGACGATGAATCGATAAGGCCTTTTAGTCCAACAGTGGATATCTCCGGGCTGCTCATAATCATGACGATGATAAAGAAGTAAATTTTGTAGGAGTTGTATAGAGAAAGTTTGGATGTAGAAAGTAATCTCTAAAAGTACTTATCTGATTTCAAAAATTCTGTCTTAAATGGAATGTTACGTTATCGATGAGTGCTATCACTAATAAAATATGTATATATAAAAAATAAAGATAAAAGATTGTATGAAATAATAAGCAAAGTAAAAATATAAACCTTTTCTGGAATACTGATGATCATCATAATCATCAAAAGCAAAGTCAGTGCTGCCCGACATTTAATAATCTCCATAAATAATGACTAGGGTTGACTTTTGTTTAAAAAATAGGTTTGAACATTAAATATAAGTATCTGACAAAAAAAAATTCGTCTATATTTAGACAGACCTGTGAGTTTTGCTTGGCCTACAGAGGAAGGTCACTGTCAACGTGTTAAAATTGTAAATATTTAATGTTAAACTAAAAACTTTAATCGAGTGATTAAGGATGTGAGAACAAATATTGCATTACAGTAATGTTGTTTTGGAAGAGATGTAAGAAAGATCATTCAATTCTCCATTACATAAGAGCTTGTCATAATACTAAATAGTTGCCTTATTTAAATTCAGCCTATTTTAATGTATAAGAAACAAAATAGATTTCCATAGACTTAACCAATGTCAGATATACACACACAAACATTCATGTAATCCAGATGTTGCATTTTGTGAGATTTTAACCACATATAAGTAAAAAAACCTTCAATTCGTATCATATTTTACAATATCATTAAGATATTTTGGACTTATTTTATCTATTGATTTTGTTTCGTTTCTTTTGTTACAAAAACTTGTACTGTTTCATTTTTTTCTGTATTTTTTTGTAAACCAATATATTGTACATCTAACAGCAGCCTTTCCTAAACCACACAGGTTTTGAACTGTGTGCAATAAAGACTATGAGAAATAAAAATGTCATGTGCCTAATAACACGGTGAATTTATTCAGGTGCTTATGAAGCTGATGGAGATGTTATCAGACGAGACAGAGTTAGTGAGCACCTTGTCTCGTAAACTAGCCCCTCCTCTCGTCACATTACTGAGTGCTGAGCCAGAAGTACAATATGTTGCCCTCAGGAATATAAATCTTGTAGTACAGAAGAGACCAGACATTTTAAAACATGAAATGAAGGTAAGTCAATCGAAATTGAGAGCGAATGTGTACAAAGATATTAAATACAGAATTAGAAAAGATAGAAACGAACTGTAAACGTCAGTATGGGGAAAACAATTTTGTAAGAAATTTTTACGTCAAAAATATACAAATGTCGAACGAGTGTGATGTCTTTCATAAAAAGCACACAGAAATCCTATTTAGCCTTAAGTACACAATTCCGTGTCTCTTCCAGAAAACCCCAAACTATACGACTTCCTTACTGTAACCGCGCCCGCGATATAAAATTGCATGCAACAACCAAAAATACTAAGCTCTACGTTATTTTACATTCATATCTTTAAAAGTTCTCCTATATTAATTGAAAATGTGAAAATAACTATCTGATATATAAAATTCATCATTAAATTTTGAAGCACATTTACGATACTGTAATCTTGCTACCCTTAGTGGGTTTCACACCCATTCTCAATTTCCCTTTCCAAAGTAGGAAATCTCACTTAACTGCAAAATATAATTAATTATTTATACACATTTTCACTTAGTATATTTACAGATTTTCTTCTGTCATAAAAATGGTAGAGAAGCATGGTTTAAATCATAACTTCCTAATAATTAATATTGTAATGAAGAATAATCTTTTCGGCTTTGAGTGTCAAAAAAGGACGCGTGATCCGAACGGGGAGAAGGTACCAAAAGACCCCAGTTCTTTTGTATGGAAGTCTGAAATGGAAAATAATTTGCATAAAGTTGCGCTTCAATGAAGCGACACACGCGGCCTTACATATCGGAGCCACTAAGACAGTGTTGTATATTTGTCTCGCTCTTTCGTTGCGGTCGTAACACGTGTACCTAAGGGACAGTAATATAGTGATATGTTCACTAGCAGACTGAAACAGAACGTGCTAATAATAGAAATGTAGATGTTGCGTATTAACTTTTTAGGATTTCTGCTATCAAAGACAATTTTTTTTGAAGTGAAACTTCTTTAGGCGCATGAGGGTAATTTTTTTACATATGATATGCGTGATTAGATATGCAGTGTTTTTATGTGCTAATTCGTTTAAAGGTTAGGTAGCTTTATTATTTACAAATAACATGTGGCATTTTTATTTAGCACTCATTTAATAATTGTATATACTATTAAATACAAAACTTAATATTTTAATGACAATTAAATTCCTAACATTTCTTCCTTTTTCCCTCCCTCTAAGCTTCTGAAATCCAAAGTTTTAGATTTGTATAAATATAAATTAAGACTTAGAAATTGATTTGCCAAAGAAGTTTCACTTCTGACGTGTGTACTTCGTACGCACGCACTTTAAATATTTTAAGGATTTGCGCTTTCAAAAAAATAAAAAAGGGGAAAGCTTTCTTTATAATGCTTTTTTGATTACAAAAATATAAAGTGTAGTTATTAGTTATTAAATTAAAACTCATAAATGGGGTATTTCAAATTTTCGGGCCTGCTGGGTTAATAATATATTTATTCTTAATCAGATATTGGATCGACTCTTTTTTTATTTACATGATGTCTAAAATGTTTGCGTCTTAACTTGAAAAGAGAATATTGTATCTGTTCGTATATATTTTGTTATGATATTATATGAACATTGAATCGATTCTGAGAAACTTCACCGTTGTGTGCTCGTCAAATTATGTCAGTGATTGTTTTTTAGGTGTTCTTTGTAAAGTATAACGACCCGATATATGTGAAATTGGAGAAGTTGGATATAATGATCAGGCTGGCATCCCAGGCTAACATTGCCCAGGTTTTAGGCGAGCTGAAGGAATATGCGACGGAAGTGGACGTTGACTTTGTTAGGAAAGCTGTCCGGGCTATAGGCAGATGTGCTATAAAGGTATGTACAACTGTATGTATGTTTATCTATAATATTATATTTCTAATCAGAGAATTAAAAACTTCTTATAATAATAAAAAAATGATTCATTGCTTTCTTAATTATTTGTACAATAAAACATAACACACAATTAAATATGAAGCAAACGAAATTTACAACAATATTGCTAATGGAAGCAAGCTTAGCTAAATGCTGCGTCGCCGCATCGCTTTCACCTTGTTCCTAAGTTTTGTATTTCCGCCACAACATCATTTTTAATAAAGACTCAGACACACACATTAAATAGAAAAAATAAAACAAATACAGTCGAAAAAAATCGAAAAAAAAGATACAAAAGACAAAATAAAATTTGTAGGTATTTAAAACTACAGGTATAAACCAACACTAATTAACAACTAAGGGAACAATGAATAAACAAATAGCAAACAGATATCAGCAAATCATTAACAAAAAAATAATAAAAAAGCATCCTAAAAACTAAGGCATAATCAGGTAAAACAGATAAATATATGTATAAAACGTGATCTGGTGTCCACCCGATAATATGTCTAAATTACGTAAACAAAATCTAACGGATAGACTACTGGAGGTTCAAATATACAGACTTGCTTATAGCATTTGTTAACCCATTTACTGAGGTAGGCTATAAGCTATGTAACATCACGTTACGGCCAATACAAGCGAAACACCACTGAGCGTTAAGGAAATAGACAAAATAAAGTTGCATGACAATCATTATGCGCGTAACAACGCCATTACATTTACATGATGATTACAGATTACATTTATACGACGTAGTTTTCTCAGTTTGTCATAGATGGCGCTGTTTTTAGAGTTCTTGAAAACTATCGAATCTTATCTTTGTATACTTGTGACTTTTTTTTTTATTCTATCATTATTTTTAGGTGGAACCATCAGCAGAACGCTGCGTGTCAACTCTCCTTGAGTTAATACAAACGAAGGTGAACTATGTGGTGCAGGAAGCTATAGTTGTGATTAAAGACATCTTCCGCAAGTACCCCAATAAGTATGAGAGCATTATCAGCACTCTCTGTGAAAATCTAGATACTTTGGATGAACCTGAAGCCAGAGCCTCTATGGTTAGTATCACAAAAGGATGTAACTAATTTAGATACATACATACACAGCATCACGCCTCATTTCCTTAGAGGGAGTCCGTCCACTTGTCACGATCCTTGCATATCTCCTTCGCTTCTTTCATTCTCATTTAGAGTACTCCTGGCCTTTGTTTAAAATGGCCTGGATATTCCAGGAACATTCCCTGCATTCACTCTCCTTTCAATATCACTTTCACATGTTCCATCTTTTGTAAATTTAGATCCCAAGTACACAAATTCTTTCACCTCTTCCACTTGTTCCCCATCTATCAAAATATTGTCATTCATCATAGATTCATCTCTTTCAAAAAGCATGACTTTCGTTTTGTTTACATTCACTTTCACTCCTATCCTTTTCAAAGCTTCATTCATAATATTTACCATCTCCTGTAGCTCATTAGCAGATGATGCAAGTATTACTAGATTATCAGCGTAAACTAATAATAATTTAGATAACCTTATAATTATAAATATCACAAACTTGCATATTTAATAATTTTCACAATATCTGAGTACATTTCTATCTACTACGCCTGTCTTGACAATACTTTATTTAATCCACGATTTGAAATTCAAATTAATTACAAATAAAGGATTCTAGCAACTTGTAAATTCTAATCTAATAATTTTACAATGTTTATTCTTATACACTGATTCATATAATGTGTCTTTTTTATCATTTGTATGTGTATTTCTTCTAGTATTTTTTTTTCTTTTTTAGGTATGGATAGTAGGCGAGTACGCAGAGCGAATTGATAACGCCGATGAACTATTAGACTCATTCCTCGAAGGCTTCCACGATGAAAATGCTCAGGTATGTTGCCATTCTATTGTTCTATAACAAAATGAAAATATTCTTTATTCAAGTAAGCTTATTTGAATCTCACATCTACCACTGGTTCGGAAAGTTGATTCTGTTGAGAAGAAACAGACAAGAAACTCAACAGTTACTCCTTTAAATATAGTTATTGTAGGTTACAATGTGTTTAGCTTTCATGTGCAACTGGAATCAAGTCCATACATCGCCATTCCCATTGTCGCTTAAAAAATCTTCAACATTATAATATGCTTTATGTAATGGGACGTTTTAAAACCCTCGCTTCTTGGAGTGAGGAGGCCTGTGCCCAGCAGTGGGACGTTAATGGGCTGCTACTTACTTACTTTTAATGGGACGTTTTAAACATATTTCTTAAAACTATGTGGTGGTAAACCCAGAAGTGATTAGGGTATCTTATTAAAAATACGTATGCTCAATCCGACAAATGATTTCTGAACCTTCTTCACTCTGAAGAAATGAACTACTTATAAATGAATATTATCACGAGTATATAAAATGTTATTCAATATATATTGCGATGGTTCTGTGAAAATTGATATTTCTTTGAATTTTTTTAAGGAAACGCGAGATCCCAATTTATATAATGCACGTATTGCTCTTTTTTGTAATAAAAAGATAGTTTCAATGTCTACCACCTTACCCCATAACAGTATGCCGTAACACATAATGCTATGAATTAAACGAAATAGCCGTGATGGCTTAGTGGAGAGACGCATGGATTCTCGTATAGAGAAACCGTGAATTCGAATCCACTGTTAAGTTTCTCTTTATAAAAATGATGACTTGCGTGCTTCATTGCTCTTTACTATCCATCATTTGTTTATTTATACTTTATTGCACACATATGTAAAACAAAGTACAATTTTAAAATAAAAAAATTATAATTCTTGGTGCAGTTAGTCAGCAAAATTAATTTTAAGTCTCAAATTTATATTCTTTTATAGGTGCAACTTCAACTATTGACAGCTGTAGTAAAGCTATTTCTAAAGCGACCTGCTGACACACAAGGATTAGTGCAACACGTTTTGAGTCTCGCCACACAGGATTCCGACAACCCAGATTTGCGGTACGTCTTACATATATACTCAAATACTATTTAAGGCAGCATCATCATCAACAATATCATCATTATAATCACAGTCATGATCATAATCGCCGTGGCAGCGGATGTACTTCAACCCCTGAGAATCTTTCACATTTTAACTATAACTGTAACTGTTAAAAGAACACAGTTATAAAAAAATCACGTGACTCTAAACGGACTTTTGAGCGCCATGTTTGTGACGTCATAATTTTATGTAATTCTGTAATCTATTTGCCATAATGTCGAAAGATTTAGTTGATAACATTTAAAACACCAACTGTGTACTACTGTGAAGAGAAATTAATACTGTGACATATACTCAGTTCAGAAGTTTTTTTTTAATGTAATATAACGTATTAATAAGCCAAAATAAAGTAATTATGTTACACACTTTATATTTGCCTGCGTTCCTTAGTAGTGACTTATGTTAATATAAAAAGGTAAGGTAAATAGCAGCCCATTAACCTCCCAGTGCTGTACACAGGCCTCCTCACTCATATGAGAGAGGATTATAGGTTATATATACTTAATACATACATATATATATATATATATATATATATATATATATATATATAAATATATATAAAGCGAAATAAATCGAGAGAACATGAATAAAAAGGCGTAATACTCAGCCTAGCTGCTTTTTAATTCCTACCATATACAAGCGATGCCATCACAAGTTAAAGAAAAAAATTAAAAAGTAGTACAATACGGAAAAAAAAACAAAATGAAAAAGTTTTTTAATTTTATTTTATAATAGCTTTGTGTGAGTCTTTAGTGATGATTTGAAGGAACATACCATATTATATAAATTGTAGATGATGAAATTTAAAGACTAAAATGAAACATAAAATAATAATAAACACTTAAGAATTTAAAATTGATTATGACTTCACTATTGTCCATTTGTCTTTGATTTTTTGGACTTCTAAAAACCATTGCTTGCAAAAGAGTTTGAACCTGTTGAAAGACCTGGACATTCTAATTGGTGGTAGTACATCATTCCTGATTTGATGCTGCAGATGTCGATAATTGTATAATATCAAGATCTTTTTTTATCTCCATTTGATTTTTTTTTCTATTTTGTTATAGCGACCGCGGTTTTATTTACTGGAGATTGCTATCTACTGATCCAGCAGCGGCTAAAGAAGTCGTGCTAGCTGATAAACCCCTCATCTCTGAGGAGACAGATCTTCTCGAGCCCACTTTGCTGGATGAGCTCATATGTCATATTAGCTCTTTGGCCTCCGTATACCACAAACCACCAACCGCTTTTGTTGAAGGTATTTTTTTACTATAACATATAAAGATTTACTACATGCTTTTACAAACAAATAAGAAATATAAAAATGAATTACATAGTAAGACACTTTTTAAACTTTTACGTCAGCTTACAATAAATGGCGTTGAAGAATTTTTCATAAATTACATTTCATTTGTAATTTATATTTGACATAACTGTATTATTAACATTAAGCTTAAATTACTAAAAAAAATCAAAATTGCGTGCGTACAAAGTACACACATAAGAAGTGAAACACCTTTGGCAAAGTAATTTTTAAGTCTTGTTTATATTTATACATATCTAGAACTTCAGATTTCCAAGATTTAGAGGGAGGGAAAAGGAAGAAATGTTAAGAATTTATGGAATTCAATTGTCATTAAAATATTAAGTGTCGAAGATGAACACAAATTATAAATTTATATTTTAAAATGTATTTCTTTGATAATGCATTAAAGTGTTTCACCCTCTCGGACTACAATTTTTGCAAGTGTGATCTGAAAATGAAAAATTATTTGAATTTAATTATTAAAACACATTTATTTTATATTGTTTACAAAATAATGTAGTGAAATCTCAGATAATGAATATTTAGTTTAAATTCCTCGTGATTTTTTTTTGTAAATAGTATTAATACCCAACCTCAATTTATATTAATATAAAATCATTGTAAATGAATTATTCTCATATTGAAATAAAAATTTCGTAAAGAGAATTTATTAAATATTATTATTTTATATTTTATGAAAAATGGTATATTGAATTATCAAATGGCAAGTGGCAAGTTCAAATTCCACATGTTATCTAAAATTACCTAACCTTCAAACGAATTAGCATTTGAAAACGCTGCACATCCTCGTGACGCTAATTACGCGTTTCATCTGTAAAAATGTACTCTTATGCGGCTAAAGAAGCTTCACTTCAAAAACAGTAAACAAAAGGTATTACGGACTTGGGTGGAGAAATAAAAAGTATTTTATTATCGATTGAAATTTTGAACAAGTATCTATGGATAGCAAATACGAATCTGTTTAGCAACAATATGTAAATTAACTGTCACAAAATGATAATTAGTTGTTGAGTATGGAAGTTTATAACTGTTTTTTAAACATTTCTGTTTTGATAAACAAATTTGGATTTGTGGGTTACAATATGATTGTTATCCCGTGTCGAAACAGGAAGTTTGTGAACAAATTGTAAGAATTAAAAGAAGTTATCTTAAAACTATTCAAATTTGGACAGGTCGCGGTGCTGGAGTCCGAAAATCGTTGCCAGCTCGAGGAACTGTATCTGATGATACTTCACAACCACAACAGCCGACTGTCATACCTAATCAGGTATTATTTTTCAATGTCATTCTCAAATAAAGTTATAATCTTAAGTTTATAGCTCTAAGTATATCTTAGAGCTATAAACTTAAGTATATCATAAAATAATATATTATCTTTGTTTCTATTTAGGAATCACTCATTGGCGATTTATTGTCTATGGATATTGGAGGACCACCTGCACCAGCTGCTCCAGCATCCAACCTTGACTTATTGGCAGGAGGACTGGATGTACTTGTAAGTTACTTTATTGCTACATGATATTTGTGTAGAAAAAAAAAGCCTGTGTGTGTACTTATGTACACGCGTTAGAAGTTATACTTTTTAGGCGTAACAACATAAAAATCTTTTCAAAAAATTTCTTTTTCGCCTTATACTACTTTTCTAAAAAATAATAAACGTAAACTAACTTTCATTGGATATAAATAGTTTACAAACTGTTATCTATAGTTGAGTCTGAAAGTTATAATTTTTTTAATATTGACTATAAATTCATGGTGTCGGTTTTTTGTGACGGTGCGGTCGTAAAAATTTACTCTCCTAATTTTTCCCTAACGCGCCTAAAGAAGTATAACTTCGAGAAATTGCTATAAATGAAAATTATTTTTATATTATTTAACTGTAATTAGAAAGATAGATACTTTATTGCACACACAATATAAGTTTCTGGCGCTGTTCTGCCCTATTATTTATTTTAGTCTTTATATATAAGTCTGCTTCTTTACATAATAAGGTTGTCTGGCAGAGATTGCATGTAGCAATAAGACCGCCTTTGCACGCTTTATTATAGTAATAAGTATCTTAGTTTATATGTCTTTTTATTTTTATCTTGTGTGCAATAAAGTGTTTTCTCTCTCTCTCCCCCAATATTAGGAAAAAAATACTGGAAAACTTAAATAATAATTTCTTCAAAGACGGTCTTATTTAATAAGCAATCTATTAACAGACTACCTTTGTGTAAAGGATACTAAATGATAGAAAGCAGGCGGCACGACAAAAAAAAAAGGAAACCAATTAGACAATAATTATAAATGCAATGAGGCCTATGCTCGGAGTTTCTCTACGTGATCGAATCAAAAATAAAGAGATCCGTAGTAGAACTAGAGTCACCGACATAGTCCTGCGAATCGCGAACCTGAAGTGGCAATGGGCGGGCCACATAGTCCGAAGGACCGATGGACGTTGGGGGCCGAAGGTGCTGGAGTGCCGACCACGCACCGGACGGCGCAGTGTAGGCAGACCCCCCACAAGGTGGACCGATGATATAAAGGGGGTCGCTGGTAGCCGCTGGGGCCAGGCGGCGCAAGATTGGGCCTTGTGGACGTCATTACGTGAGATCTATGTCCAGCAGTGGACGTCCATCGGTTGAAGCGACGACGATGACGACGAACCAAAATTTGCCTATAGTACTCAAACAAATGCGGATGCATGTGACGTCATAATGTAAATTACTCCTCACAGTAGGACATAGCGAATATAACCTGTTCTTAGTGAGCGCCTACGTTAATCCTCAAGCCAATTGAACCTACAGTTTGGTAAATACATCAAGAATCGCTTCATGTAGGTGACGTTGTGTCAGCAGAGTTGTTATTCGTTTAATATAGATGGCATTAGTAGGCTTAGACGAAATCTAGTAAATAATAAAGATTATAACGGCATAATTCTCACAGCTGGGTGGTGGGCCCGAACCGGC
Source organism: Elymnias hypermnestra (assembly GCA_015832385.1). Classification (NCBI taxonomy): domain Eukaryota; kingdom Metazoa; phylum Arthropoda; class Insecta; order Lepidoptera; family Nymphalidae; genus Elymnias; species Elymnias hypermnestra. The sequence continues at coordinate 1,556,266 of JACTOM010000909.1, read as the reverse complement.
CAGCGGTGGCGTAGCGGGTGCCACTGGCAGTGCGACTGGCTTACTGGGAGACATATTCGGTGCTGCTCCACCGCCTTCATACGTACCTCCTAAACAGTGCTGGTTGCCCGCGGATAAGGGGAAAGGTGAGTTGCATTTTAAAGTGAAACTTCTTTAGGCACATGAGGTTTATATTTTTAGGAATGAAACGCGTAATTAGCGTCACAAAGATGTGCAGCGTTTTCTGTGATAATTCGTTCAAAGGATAGTTAGTTCTTATATTTACAAAAAACATGTGGCATTTTAATTTGCCACTCGTCATTTAATATACTATTTCTCATAAAATATAAAGTAAGTAAAAGTAAGTAGCAGCCCATTAACGTCCCACTGCTGGGCACAGGCCTCCTCACTCCAAGGAGCGAGGGTTTTTAGAGCATAGACCCACCACGCTGCTCCACTGCGGAATGGCAGGCCATAAATATTTAATAAATTCTCTTTTCTAAATTTTAGATTCAAGAACAAAAGTTCGTCATTTGAGATTTCATTAAATTATTTGAATAAATTTTCGACACTTTTAATTCTTAACATATCTTCCTTTATATAAATATAAAAAAGACTTAAAAATTAGCTTACCAGACTGTTTGTCATTTTTTTATCCTGAAATTTACCAGATAACCTAAAAATAATTAGTATCAACTTCCGAATTTGCTGGATTGTTTTTGACGAGAGATTCTCAATCAGATTTGATTTTAACAAAATAGGGTATTTTCGTAAATCCTAGTGTTTTTATTAATCAGGTTTGGAGATATGGGGCAGTTTCAGCAGGCAGAACGGCCAGCTGCGTATTGAGATGACCTTCACCAACAAGGCCATGCAGGCCATGAGCGGCTTTGCTATACAACTAAATAAGAACAGGTATTGGACTACCTCACTCTGCTAGAGGTCCCGGATAGGGCGACGGATAGTTACCAACAAAGACGTACCGTCAAGCAAAGGGGGTTGTGTTCCGGTACGACACTGTGTAGAAACCATAAGAGGTAAATTGCCTCTTCCCAGTTTAGCGCCCTTCTATCTTAGACTTCTGTCTTACCATCAGGTGTGAACCTGTCAGCAATAAAAACGGTATTGAAAAATTATTATTTACTGATTCTGAGGTATATGCAGGGTGGTGGGTCTACGCTCTAAAAACGCCATGCATGAACCTGTGAACAGCAATGGGACGCGTTTTACTTACCTTCTACCAAGGTAAGTAGCAGCCCATTAACGTCCCACTGCTGGGCACAGTCATCCTCACTCGTAAGAGAGGGTTTTTAGGATACACAAGTGCCCTCCATTCCTTCACTCTCATAGTCCTATGTGACAGAAATTCCACACGACCGGAGGGAAATCAGACGCAGGAGCGACGGCTTAACGTGCTCTCCGAGGCACGGGGGCGAAGCACATCGCCAACATCCCAATATCGAGCAAATATTGAGAAATAGAAAACTCAATATTGATTTTTTAATATTCACGACCCGGGACTCGAACATGCTAATCACTAGACCAATGAGGCAGAATATTTATGTAATCTGTCGATATTTCTATCCAATTATAAGGGCCGGCCACAATGACACTGCTATTGCGTTGTATGAGATCTCTTTTCTAGAAAAAAATCTTTCTATTCAACACCGCGTTTTTGTCGGTACTTAGTTTAGATTTTGATATACAGTCACGTGACTTTTTAATTTTGATCCCGTACATCGCTTGCTTCTTGGCATATATTCAGTGTTAGATTCCACAAGTGTTTATTGTTATCAGTTTCGGTGTGTACCCGGCGGGTGCGCTATCAGTGGGTGCTCTAGCAGCCGGAGCACGAGCTGATGCGCCACTACCACTTGCAGTGGGCGGACCAGTGCAGCGTATGGACCCACTCAACAACTTACAGGTGACAGTACCATTCCTTATACACGTATGTAGTCACGAAAACGTACAAAAAGTCACACATACACAATTATTCATATATCCATGAATTCCTCCACATACGCAACCATTTAAAGTGGCATTCATGAACATATGTGTCAACGAATACATACATACAACCGCTCACAGATTCATTCGCGAACCAAACCATCGAAAATTACATTCACTAACAGATCTATTAACGGATAAAATTCATACAACCATCCACGGATACACTCGCGAACCAAACCATCTAAACTTACATTCACTAGCACATCTATTATCTGATAAAACTCATACAACCATCCACGAATACACTCGCGAACTAAACCATCTAAAGTTACATTCACTAGCACATCTATTAACGGATAAAATTCATACAACCATCCACGGATACACTCGCGCACCTAACCATCTCAAATTACATTCACTAGCACATCTATTAACTGATAAAACACATACAACCAACCACGGATACACTCGCGAATTAAACCATCTAAAGTAACATTCACTAGCACATCTATTAACTGATAAAATTCATACAACCATCCACCGATACACTCGCGAACCAAACCATCTAAAGTTACATTCACTAGCACATCTATTAACTAATAAAATTCATACAACCATCCACCGATACACTCGCGAACCAAACCATCTAAAGTAATATTCACTAGCACATCTATTAACTGATAAAACTCATACAATCATCCACGGATACACTCGCGAACCTAACCATCTAAAATTACATTCACTAGCACATCTATTAACTGATAAAAATCATACAACCATCCACGGATACACTCGCGAACTAAACCATCTAAAGTTACATTCACTAGCACATCTATCAACTGATAAAACTCATACAACCAACCACGGATACACTCGCGAATTAAACCATCTAAAGTTACATTCACTAGCACATCTATTAACTGATAAAATTCATACAACCATCCACCGATACACTCGCGCACCTAACCATCTCAAATTACATTCACTAGCACATCTATTAACTGATAAAACACATACAACCAACCACGGATACACTCGCGAATTAAACCATCTAAAGTAACATTCACTAGCACATCTATTAACTGATAAAATTCATACAACCATCCACCGATACACTCGCCAACCAAACCATCTAAAGTTACATTCACTAGCACATCTATTAACTAATAAAATTCATACAACCATCCACCGATACACTCGCCAACCAAACCATCTAAAGTTACATTCACTAGCACATCTATTAACTAATAAAATTCATACAACCATCCACCGATACACTCGCCAACCAAACCATCTAAAGTTACATTCACTAGCACATCTATTAACTAATAAAATTCATACAACCATCCACCGATACACTCGCCAACCAAACCATCTAAAGTTACATTCACTAGCACATCTATTAACTAATAAAATTCATACAACCATCCACCGATACACTCGCCAACCAAACCATCTAAAGTTACATTCACTAGCACATCTATTAACTAATAAAATTCATACAACCATCCACCGATACACTCGCCAACCAAACCATCTAAAGTTACATTCACTAGCACATCTATTAACTAATAAAATTCATACAACCATCCACCGATACACTCGCCAACCAAACCATCTAAAGTTACATTCACTAGCACATCTATTAACTAATAAAATTCATACAACCATCCACCGATACACTCGCCAACCAAACCATCTAAAGTTACATTCACTAGCACATCTATTAACTAATAAAATTCATACAACCATCCACCGATACACTCGCCAACCAAACCATCTAAAGTTACATTCACTAGCACATCTATTAACTAATAAAATTCATACAACCATCCACCGATACACTCGCCAACCAAACCATCTAAAGTTACATTCACTAGCACATCTATTAACTAATAAAATTCATACAACCATCCACCGATACACTCGCCAACCAAACCATCTAAAGTTACATTCACTAGCACATCTATTAACTAATAAAATTCATACAACCATCCACCGATACACTCGCCAACCAAACCATCTAAAGTTACATTCACTAGCACATCTATTAACTAATAAAATTCATACAACCATCCACCGATACACTCGCCAACCAAACCATCTAAAGTTACATTCACTAGCACATCTATTAACTAATAAAATTCATACAACCATCCACCGATACACTCGCCAACCAAACCATCTAAAGTTACATTCACTAGCACATCTATTAACTAATAAAATTCATACAACCATCCACCGATACACTCGCCAACCAAACCATCTAAAGTTACATTCACTAGCACATCTATTAACTAATAAAATTCATACAACCATCCACCGATACACTCGCCAACCAAACCATCTAAAGTTACATTCACTAGCACATCTATTAACTAATAAAATTCATACAACCATCCACCGATACACTCGCCAACCAAACCATCTAAAGTTACATTCACTAGCACATCTATTAACTAATAAAATTCATACAACCATCCACCGATACACTCGCCAACCAAACCATCTAAAGTTACATTCACTAGCACATCTATTAACTAATAAAATTCATACAACCATCCACCGATACACTCGCCAACCAAACCATCTAAAGTTACATTCACTAGCACATCTATTAACTAATAAAATTCATACAACCATCCACCGATACACTCGCCAACCAAACCATCTAAAGTTACATTCACTAGCACATCTATTAACTAATAAAATTCATACAACCATCCACCGATACACTCGCCAACCAAACCATCTAAAGTTACATTCACTAGCACATCTATTAACTAATAAAATTCATACAACCATCCACCGATANGACGATCCAAAACACGTGCAAGCAAAGCAGCTGTCAACAATTAAATGAACATTCAAAATGGCCGAGCTTGTCGGCATAAGTGAGAGACATGAGTACCAACATAACGCCACAAAAAATTCGAAATTCGAATATACGTAACCCGCGAAAATTCTAAATTCGCGATACTTTTTGAACACACCTCGTATTAACTGATAAAACTCCTACAACCATCCACGGATACACTCGCGAACTAAACCATCTAAAGTTACATTCACTAACACATTTTTTAACAGATAAAACTCATACAAAGATTAATAAACATATATTTATCAATCACTATACAATGATGTGTCTGCCTATTCAATAACTTACTAGAGGTTATGGATTCATTGACGTAATGATTCACAGGTGGCTGTAAAAAACAACATAGACGTATTCTACTTCGCCTGCCTCATTCCCGCTCACGTGTTATTCACTGAAGATGGACAACTGGACAAAAGAGTATTCCTCACCACGTGGAAAGAGATACCAGCAGCCAACGAAGTCCAGCACACAATCCAAAATGTCGTCGGAACAGCCGACTCCATAGCGCAGAAGATGACCTTGAACAACATATTCACAATCGCAAAACGCAATGTCGAAGGGCAGGACATGTTATACCAGTCGTTGAAGCTCACCAATAATATATGGGTTCTGCTGGAGCTGAAGCTGCAGCCAGGGAATCCCGAAGCGACCTTGAGCTTGAAATCCCGTACAGTAGAGGTCGCCACTTGTATATTCCAAGCCTACGAGGCCATTATCAAATCGTAATCTCCATTATAATATATATCATCGGGTACAAAGCCGACGAAATTAAGCAAATATTAGGCGAATATCGTTAGAATCGAATATTGATATTTTATTCGAAATTCCACGAATAATTCGAAAAAATCGAATAAATCGATTCATGAATTTTCAAATACTTCAATTGTGGCTATTTAAACAATTTAAATCATGTATCGAAATTTCGACTTACGTATAAAACACTTCGTTTAAAAATCAATTACCCAGAGAATAGAATTTCTCATTTTCAATATATGTTCATCTCTGTCGGTACCATAAAAAAAACTAGATGGTAATATTAAGAGGAGATAATGAAAAATATTTCACCAGGGAGTCATTTTGTTCTAATATATTTCAACAATTTGCAATTTATGAAGCAACAAAGTAGTTGAAAGAACGAAAGATTTATATACTTAAATTTATATTTGATTATTAACATAAGAAATACTACTTTGAAAATACACGAAAATTCAATAATAATTTAATAGTTTACGAATAGTTTGAATTAGTTTACGTTGTTTGAAACAAAATAAATCAAATGCAGCGATTTGTCGATTTCACAAATTAGTCAAAAACAAGGACAGCCCCTGATAACTAATGCAAATTTATCTCGATTCTGTTTTAAAACGATTTTGTTATCTTTTAGAATAAAAATGGAAATACTATTGCGGTCTATATAACGATTTTTTTTTAATATTTAATTCCGACGGTATCCAATAATAATTCTTCGTAAGACATGTTGTTTATATAAAGCTTGCCTCAATAACGATTTACTAAAAAATCTAGTAGCTATAGAATCTTTGAGAACAATAATGGAAAATTGCGGTCTATTTAACGATTTTTGAAGTGAAAATAATTTAAGCGCATGAGGGTAGAATTTTTACGGATGAAATGCGTGATTAGCATCACGAAGATGTGCAGCGTTTTTATGGTAATTCGTTTAAAGGTTAGGCAGTTTTAATTTGCCGCTCGTCATTTGAGATTTCAATAAATTCCTGACATATCTATACTTTACCCTCACTCTCAGGAATCTAAAGTTTAGATTTGTATAAACAATACTTTGTACGCACGCACTTAACTTTTTTCAGCTATTAATTCCACTATTCAATAGTAACAAACAATCTTGTTAAATTTTTTTAGTAATGGCAATGTACTCGATGCTTTTATATGTATATTTTGGTCTCAGATCATGTTTCTTACATTAAGTATTATATTAAGACTACACAGATTGTAAATTAATATTAATCTATTGATCTTATAAACATGAATAAATTTTTGTTTTAATTAAAATTATCGCTATTAGCATGAGGTTAAAATATATTTGAAATAAATTTATGTTAATTGTACGTTAACTTCTGTGTTTTATTTTTCTCTCTAACAACATTAGTTTTGGGCAGGGTCATGCATAAAATCGTATATTTGTCCCGTACGATAACATTATATAAAAAAAAATGTTGCCTACCTCAGCACCTCCGATCGCCCTCTCTCCTGCTCGTAACGCCGTATGTACATGCCGAGCAGGAGAGTTGCATAAAAGGTCCCACCCAGAGTTTTATGTTACATTTCGCATTAGGGATGTCAGAATGTAATAAAGTATCCATATATATATCAAATCGATATTTTCAATAAATATCGTTACATCTATGTATCGGTATGACAACTAAAATATTTATGCTCTAAAAGTTAGTTATAACAANTAATAGTGGATGTATCCAATAACGCCGGGGCTTCCTCCGCCGCAGACGACGATAGTACCAATACAACACGACAACGTCCATTCTCGTAGAAAGTAGGCGATACACTGAAGAACGAAAGTCCAGTAGCGTCGGATCTGTTAAAATCGGTCCTGTAAATGCTGTGTGAATATTACCTCCAGTAGCGTCGGATCTGTTAAAATGGGCCTTGTAAATGCTGTGTGAATATTACCTCCAGTAGCGACGGATCAGTTAAAAAGGATCCTGTAAAACGGATGTTCTATGTGTACGCGCCCTTATGTTACATTTCGCATTAGGGATGTCAGAATGTAATAAAGTATCCATATATATATCAAATCGATATTTATGAAAATATCGATATAAATATTTTTGTTAAAAAATATCGATACATCTATGTATCGGTATGATTAAACAAAGAAAATATTTATGCTCTAAAAGTTTACTTGGCCTAAGCTTACATGTCTAGATAAATATTAATCAATATACATTAATTTCACTCTATTATCGATTGATTGTTTCAAAACTAGGTTCTCAGTCAAGTGTAGAAATAAGCATGTGGTGAGGTTATAAAACATGTCAGTAATGTCAACAAAACGAAAGGGCAGTTAAGGTTGAAATTGACGGACTGAGTTGCCAACTTAAAACTTCAAAGCATATCGAGTCGCCAAAAAAAGAAAACAATATATTATTTGAAAAAAAGCAGGGAGTATGAAAATGTATTAATTGTTCAAATCGTATAAATATTTTTATATTGGTGGTCAGTAAAAATATCGATATTTTATACCTTTTCGATTCTTGAAATTTGATATCGATATATCAAAATCTTAAATATCATAATAATAAATTTAGATCTTACAGCAATTTTATTTACATTTCAGTCATCATTTACTTGCCTTTATTGCCCCCACTAGGCGGGTTCGGCACAGCATGTTTCCTTTCGCCACTTCACTCTATCCGCTGTCATTTCTACATTCACATCCCTTTACACACATATCCTCTTTCACACAGTTCATCCACGTTTTTTGGTCGCTCTCCCCCGACCCTGCCGCTTATCATCATATTTAGGGCCCTCTTACATATATGGCTATCCTCCCTTCTCATGACATGCCCATACCAAGATTATTTACAGTTATTATGTTATGAATTAATTTGTCAATAAATTAAGGTGTCTGAAATTAATACAAAAAAATATTTATTCAAATCTCAATGAATTGTAAATAAAAAAAAAATGCCAAATGTTTTTTGTCAACATTTGGAATTATTATTTTTGTTTTGGAATTTAAAATATTTTTATTTTATGAAAAATTATATGTATATAAATAATATATGTATACTAAATTATTAACGAGTGGCAAATAAAAATTCCACATGTTATTTGTAAATATTAAAACCACCTAAACTTTTAAACGAAATATTTATTAGACAATTTACGCTCATGCGCCTAAAGAAGTTTCACTTCAAAATGTATATTATTTGAATTTTATATACATTAACATGATAGTAAGGAAATGTTATATATTAATAAAAAATTTTACTGATTAAGTTTTAGGTTATGCGCTCACTGTCAACGGTATACGTCTATCGCATACTAAGCACTGAGTAGAGAGTGGGAAGTGCCAGTCCGAAATGCGACTGTTAGCGCTGGGTTAGTGAGAGAAAAGAAAGCCAGACAGACGAGCGCCGTAACGCGTTACGTAACAGTTTACCTTCCCACAAGAAGTTCAACAATATTGTGAAGGATTAATGAAATGGAATAATTCATTTTTAAAATAAAACAATGTTGTATATTTAAAATTTATCTTTTTAGAATAAAGTGGTTTAGACCATTGCTGTGTTCTCATATTAATATTATTCTATAAAATAACTATAAAACTTTCCAAATTTCGCCCGCAGGTAAAAAATATATCTTTTATCCTTAAACATTTAAAATTCGCAGAACACTTATAGTATTTAATAATTTATCTGTATTGCCTTCAACACAAGTGATATTCGAGAGTTTAGACAATAAAACAAGATAAAATTTTTAAGATACAACAAAATAAGAAAGTTGCTAATGTTATTTAAAAGAACCTTATAAAATTATTAATAAAAGGCATTTTACCTCTTATGGCTTTTAAATAGCATCGTACCGGAACGCAATTTGTTTTGCTTGGCAGCACGTCTTTGATGGTAGGATGGTAACTAGCCACGGCCGAAGCCTCCCACGAAGTTTTCTTTCATTAATTATCATGATGTTATGGATCAAGTAATTAATACGGATTTTTTTTAAACATTACTCCTGCAATTTATAGGTCATTGAGTAAATGATTTCTGTCATCGAAACCATACGTATAATTCACAAACGGACGTCAAAGGCCAATGAAGTCCGGATGTGTAATCGTCATATAGGCTAAATTTATGGTAAGTAGTAGATTATTAACGTCCCACTGTTGGGCACAGACCTTCGCATTTATTACATATATACAGCCACCTCGATCTATTATTAAATAATTATTTTATTGACGTTTCAACGTCCGCTTGTGAAATTGTCATATAAAAATTTGTATCCGTGCAAATTGATGAAGATTTATGATATATAACAGTGTTAACATCCCACTGCTGGGCACAGGCCTTCTCACTTATATCAGAGTGTTTTTGGAGCATAGACCCAGCACACTGCTACACTTAACCCGGAACTACTCTTAGGATTACAAGATTCCTCAGCATTAGATATTTCACATTTGTAAATATATTTATAATGATCAAATTAATTACTTGATTCATTGTTATGAATATATCAATATATTGATGGTCTCTACGTATAAACAGTCCAGTATTTTATCAATATCACTGCATTGAACTTTTTTTTTAAATTTAATAATATTTATTAAAACATGACGCATAAAAAAACCATGTCATTATTACAAACAGGTAGTACAGTAACAAATACTTTAACTTTGAAACAGTGTCTTAAGAAATTAGGTTTTATTACTTGACTCTTTATACGTAGGGGCTGTCGATATACATATGATAAGTATTTAAAAAACTGCCTTTTATTATTGCAAATGTGACTACAATGAATTTTTCAACTAAATGGAAAACCGAATTCAACTTTCCCCATACAAATATTTCTCTTAAAAGTCCAATTTAGTTTTACATGGATATTATCACAATGATTCATTAACATTTAAATTAAACGATATAAATATATAAAAACTCACCATTTTTGACTAAAAATGTGTACTTTTATTTACATTTACCGTTTATAAACACTTTTTCTTTCTATTTATAACGACATTAACAGGCCCCCGGATGGGTTCTAAACTAGTCGGGTTAAATCCCATAATTGCGATGCTCTATACTTAATTACACACATATTTATTTAAATTTCATAAGTTTAACTGTGATTTCACTCGACGTTAAGTAAGGATACAAGCAAAGATGGTAACAAGCTAACTTTTTAGAGTTAATTAATTCTTAGTAATTCTATTAAGAATGCAAATATTTAGCTTCGTGTTCTTTTCAAGGGTATAGGGAGTAACTGGCCACGGCCGAGGCCTCCAACCATTAGACACAGAAAATTCTGATTTGCTTAATCAAGAATCAAACTGAAGAAGTACATATTTACAATCGTGATTATTGCAACTATGGTCAACTTGCCATAACCTCCTGTTAGCACACAGACAGATTACTTAAAAATACCACTATTTAATCAATTTTGACAAGAAACTCCTCTATTTCGAGTTTCTGTCTCATGATAGCGGATAAGACCACTTCGGTGCTACAAACTACGTTCAAAGTCTTTTCAGTTTGTAAAAGGTAATAAACCAGATGCAAATCATTCGGAACCGTCAAAACCAAGTAACTAAACGGTTTCTGGTTATGCATCTCTTGTATAGAGACGTAGGAACGACGGTTCTTCTCCACTTTTCCACCGCAAAGTTCAATCATCTCTGTTAAACCTGACCTAGAGGGTTTCACACAGGGGGTGAGGAAGAAGATTATGCCTTCGAAGAGTTTCTTCCTCTGTTCACCACAAAGGAGGACTTCGTCAACATCGCACTTGAACATTTTGTTGAAGGCCTCGCATCGGAGGCCGTGTTTGGCCTCATCTGCGAACTTGTTGGCACGCTGGCTGTCCATTATCCATTCAGGAGTGAGGAGGTGCTTGACGGTGACGAGGCAGCTCACAAGCTTGCAGGTGCGGACCAGCTTCTCCATCACTAGATGTGTTGCTTCAGCAGCAGAGGTTACCACCAGACCACCAAGTTGCCTGCAGGAAAAATATAAATTTAAAAACAAACCTGTACATCTTGAGACGTCCGACAGAAGTTACCACATAAACCATCATAAGTTGAACTATTCAATATGATAATTTAATGGTAATTTAATGGAAATGGTAGTTATTTTAAAATCTTTTATCGATTTAGTTTTAGGTTATATGCGCACTCGTCAATGGTATATGTCTATCGCACATTAAACTCGAGAGTAGAGAGGGGAAATCGTCTCTCCAAAATAAGGTTAGCCCTGGGTTAGAGTGAGTTGACTCTCCTATAAGTAAGCTATTACTTCAAAATTTAAAAATTAAGTTCATTTTTTTTTCTATCTTGTCTTATATTACATTTAAAATATAATTAATTTTATTATGTATATCTAATACATTCGGTGTACTGAGATTAAAAGATAAAATAAGGTTAATATAAATGAATCCTAGCGAAAGCTTATAAAAATGTGCTTTAACATTTTTATACATACATTTACGATAAACTTATGAATGTATCTAATGTATGCCTGCAAAATTAACACTAGATTTTACGAGACTAATTTTCACTGATTACTATGTTAAATATAAATTAAATAACTAACTATATTATAGATTACTCTTGTATCTCTCAATTTTGAATTTCATATAATCTCATTAAAAAAATATAAAATGTAAACTACAACTCTATTACAGTACTCTCAGCTACATCTTTTTTTTTATATGGCATGAAATACAAATTACACCTTCAATAATATTGAGTGACCGCAAGAACGGCCTAATATTGTATAACAAAAATCAATTTTTAAGACTTTTGTGTATTATTTTAAGTTTTGGACATTAATAATTTTGATGCTTAATCTTTTTTATAATTTACAAGCCATTTTGATTCACGCGCCCTTAATTTATGATGAAATATGAAAATCTACGACAACTTATAAGAATATCTATTTAATTATCAAAATACATTTTACCGAAAAATTTAAATTTTTAAGTTTTCCCACATAAATATTTAATGTAAGGTTTCTTCATCGTATTCTTTATTTTCTTCTCTGTAATAAGAGAATCAAAATCAACATAAAAATATCATTTTTCCTAGTAGGCTTCACAAGTTCTTATAAAACTTCAAACTATTCATTAGTAATATATTTAATCACCGGTTTTGAAGGTTGATTCTACGGAGAAGATACCGGAAAAAACTCAGTAGTTACTCTATCAACCACAATGTTTACTTTAATTACATAAAAATTGCTTTAAGAAATATATATTTACCAACCAATTTATTTTAAAAATACCATAAGCCATTTTATATCACGATTCTTTAGAATATTGAACAATGCTCTGTTCATTATCGTCACCTGTGACTAATTACGTGTGAGTCTTTTAAATAGAATCGGTTCATCAATTTCGTGACATTATTGTTCGAAGTGTCAGACAGTTCCGATCTATCGATAACTCTGATAAGATAGTGGTGCGCTACTATGGAAAGAGTCAACGTATACTCTTATGGGTTTTTGAAATAAAATGCATTTTTTATAGCGGTTTCAATGCTGTTATAGGGGTACCTAGTAACGACTAAAATCTCGTCAAGATCTAGTCAAATTAGAAAATCCAATTCCCTAAATTTAACCAGCTGGAAATTGAACCCCTTCTACTAAGGAAACGAGTATTTAGCTATATCATCAATTTCTACGTATACATTTCGTGAAATTGTGGTAAAGAGATAAATTGCACCCAAAAAAATTACCTGACAATAGCTGCGAGTCGGTTCTGGTCGTGAGGAGACATGGCGGAGAAGAGTACACGTGGTGCGAGATGGAGAGGGGGTGGTTGAGGGGGAGCAAGAGGGGTCACTGGGGAAGGCTCTAAACGAGGCCTCTTAGCCCTCCGCCCTCCAGCCGCCGCAGCCCCACGTTTTGCCCTCTCGTGAGACTCTTGTGTAATATTTATGGGCATTTTCCACGCATCTGTAAAATAACAATCACAAATATATGATAAAAGCTATTTGATTTTAGTGACAGAATTTTCGTTTGTAGGGTAAAACTTAAATTTACGGATAAAACGCGTGCGTGCGTCACGAAATTGTGCAGCGTTTTTATACAAATTCGTTTGAATGTTAGGTAGTTTTAATATTTACATTTATTTACAATAACATGTGGCATTCTAATTTGCCTGTGGTCATTTAATAAACTGTATTTAAAATCGAAACAAAATTTAACACGTGGCATTTTTATTTACAATTCGTCATGTGTCACATCATAAAGTTATTTGTATTAATTTTCGACACTTTTAATGTTTAAATGACAATTAAATTCATTAGATGCCTAACATATCTTCCTTTTTCCCTACCTCAAATCTCGGAAATCTAAAGTGTTAGATTTGTATAAATATAAACAAGACTTATTTTTTTGTTGTTTTTCTAGACCACGTTAAATATTATTGGATTGTGAGGGGTTTTAACTCATTATTGTCAACTGTGAGTTGTTATAAATGGGCGCATCGATTTGAAACACCGTAACGTAGATCGCCACAGGGATTTCGAGCTTGGAACGATCAGGATTAGGCTTAATATGCTATAAAATGAATTTCTTTTAATTATATTTGATAAGAGAACGTTGTGGTTTAAAAGAAGATGTAGAGAGAATGAATGAAAGTGACGCGAAATGCGAAAGTTGGAAGGGGAAGACCAAGGCGAACGTTCCTGGATCAAATCCAGGACATTTTAAATTAGGGCGAAAGCAAGAGTACTCTAAACAGACGAACTTGTATGAAAGGTTTAATGAGAATAAAAGAAGCGAAGGAGATATGCAAGAATCGTAGCAAGTGGAAGGATGTTGTTGAATTAATTGGTTGATAACTTACTCATAAGATGCGAAACCAAACTGTAGTCCATCCGGAAAGGGTGTTGCAAATTGAACTGTTGATATTTCGCATTTTCAATCTGAAAAGGGTAGCTATTATTAAATTCACAATTATGTATCAAAGTGAAACATATGCCAATTAAATACCCATAGTTGGGCATTGATATCAACATATTTAAAAATATTACTTTCTTGTAAAATATTAATTGTGGTATATGAAAAATTCCATTCCCACAGAAAGTTCTTAATGTAAAGCGCATTGTGTTCCTTTTAATAATAGTGAATTTCAGAAAGAACGAATTGACTGAAACAAAAATTCGAAATTGACGTTCTCGACCAAATTTCGAAACCAAATAGTTAATATGAATGTTATTTACATGTATACATTGACAAATATGAAATTTTACATGCAATATTTCTAGATTAAACTATAGATGCTTGGTTATATTTTATAAATCCAATTATAATTCAACTAATCTGTCATTGAATAACAACTTTTAAAATGAAAATGTATTATATGCAGTTAGTAAGACGAGGTTTTTCCGACAAAATACTATCTTGCAAGTTGTGGATATGTGATACGTGTATATAAAGCCGCGGTTTTGTATTTAAGTGCGCGGGTGTGTGTGTTTAAGTGTGCGTGTGTGTGTGTGTGTGTATAAGTGCGCGGTTTTGTATTTAAGTGTTGGGTATATGTGTATAAATGTGCGGGTGTATGTGTATAAATGTGCGGGTGCGTGTGTATAAGGGCGCGGGAGTGTGTGTGTAAGTGTGCGGGTGTATGTGTATAAATGTCCGGGCGTATGTGTGTTACAGTGCGAGTATGTCTGTCCATTAGTGTGGGTCTGTGTATATGTTCACGTATGAGTACGCTTATGTTGTTTGCGTGTGTGCGGTAGTTTGTATTTGTTTGAGAGTGCTTGTGCGTGTGTGTTTTCCAACCTGCGCAAGTGCAGTCATGTTGCCCAGCAACAAGTCCGTGACCCAGGCTGCACTGACGCAGGGTATGCCCCAGTCACGTGCTCGCCTGTACTTGTTCCCTTCAGCTCGTCTACATATGACCACTGTATTGTCGCGGCTCATGTACTGTGTTAACTGAAAAGTATATTTTTATCATTATTCGTCAGTGGCTCATTGTTATATCACATGATGATATGCTCTATTTTTTCCATTCATTCATTAATTTAATTAAATAGCATTAAGTGCCAAGTCGATACGCGTCTAAACGTATACATTTTTGTATATACTAAAATATTCTTCTTTTTAATTTGTTTTTATAATTTTTTTTAAACAATTATTTTTCGAAGTGAAACTTCTCTAGGCGCATGAAGGTAAAATTTTGATGAGGGTGAATCGCGCAATTGGCGTCCCGAAGATGTGCAGCGTTTTTTACGCTAATTTTTGAAGGTTTGAAGGTTAGGTAGTTTTAATATTTACAAATAACATGTGGCATTATAATTTGCCACTTGTCATTTCATAATTTATTATAGTATTTTTCATGAAATACAAAATAAAAATATTTCATAAATTTTAAATTCAAAAGCAAAACTGAATTAATAATTTTTAATATTGACAAAAATCACTGGCATTTTTATTTATAATTCGACTTTGAGATATCAATAAATTATTTGTATTTATTTTCGACACTTATAATATTTTAATGACAGTTAAATTGATTAATTTCTTGACATATCTTCCTATTTCCCTCACTCTAAATCTCGGAAATCTAAAGTTTTAGATTTGTATAAATATAAACAAGACTTAAAAATTACATTGCCAAAGAAGTTTCACTTCTGACACGTGTACTTACTACGCACGCACATTTACTTATTAAATTGTTTGAATCTTGTATCTAACCTTAGCACCGATCTGTCTAAGACAACAGGCGAGGCGGCGGCGCTCATCTCGCCGCCAGCCCGTGAGCGCTGCACGGTGATGATGTGCGGGCCGTTCGCTGCGTGCGTGCAGTGCGGGCAGATGCAGCGCGTGCCAAGGTGGTGACACGCAGCGCCGCTCCAACGTGTCAGCCACCCAATATGCTGTCACGCATCGTTTCGCGTCACGCAGAGCCTATACGTTACAACTCTAATTAGTCACTAGCACTGATCAATAATTTCCATTATGGTACACCGATGAGATGCGTGAACTTTCGTTTATATTAGTCGCAGATTCCTATCATGGACAGGCACAATTAGATTTATTTTTATAAAAAGAAATTCACGCGTTTGTTTGTTCAAAACTCCGTGAGAAAACCTACTTATCAAGAGAGCAATTCTGGGATATGTGTAGCCTGGCAACTTACGGTGGAGTATCGAGATTGATCTGCACTCTAAGAGAACCCTGACTCCTATGAATGTGGAGAGCTGTGCCCAGCAATGGGAAATCGATACTAATCATAATTAATATTTGCCACTACGTCGTGGTGTAACATTTGTCATCATAATTAGCAATAAAGTTGTTGCAATTGCATAGTCGTGAAAGCGATGACGTCATATTTTATTGTGCACTGGTTCGCAATTGACTACGATCTCAACTGACAATAAGTTGTGAATCAGTCTGAACACGATAACCCACTAATTGGATAAGAGTTATGTTACCTCTTAATGAAATCTATATAAGAGTACTGATACGCAAATTTTTTGATTGGCGTTTTGTCTTTGCTTGTTAAGTTGTAACTCAGAAAACTATTGTCAAAATTCTCTCGCTTATCGACTTCTAAATAATTATGACAAACACTTTAACACCAATAATATCTTCTCTACATCCGACAATAGTTTTAATAAAATTGGTGAAATATGAAGTCCTGAATATATCACTTGATTGAATTTATC
The DNA here is from genome assembly GCA_015832385.1 of Elymnias hypermnestra. Classification (NCBI taxonomy): domain Eukaryota; kingdom Metazoa; phylum Arthropoda; class Insecta; order Lepidoptera; family Nymphalidae; genus Elymnias; species Elymnias hypermnestra. Next base: position 1,539,074 of record JACTOM010000909.1, on the reverse strand, counting down.
TAAATTTAATAAAATACGCATAAACTAACACACACGCATCTATCACATATTCACATGCACGCAAACATTTGGCTGCGTAAGATATCGACTACTTAGAAGATTTGTTCATTTGTTTTTGTATATGTAAATTAGTTAAGATGTTGTTTCTGCTAGATTACTAAGTACGCCTACCAGCCGTGACATATGAAATCGGACTACCTGCATGACAACACCGTGCCTTTGTGTTTCGCAAAGTACGTGAGTCACTCGTGCGCAATATCCCGCTTCAACTTCACCACCGCGTCGTACGATAGCCTCTGTCCACCGCGACACGCGTTCAGCGCCAACTGACTGCTGATACTCCACCTACACACATATTAATTAACCTGTATGGTACTGTTCATGTTAGGTCATAATACCACACATATTAAGGAATATCAGTTGTATCTTAAAAACAAGGGAATAGTGATCTTGAGGAAGTATAAACTGTGTTACAGTAACCAACGGCCGATAACTGTGAACTTGACCTTGTAATTCGAAAAGATTTGATTGGTTAAAGGGCGGGGCTAGTATGATGATTCATATTCTTAACTCAAACAAACTGTTGCAACAACGGAATCCTCCCATCATTCAGACAAATTAGAAAATGAAATTTCCTAAATATATAGGTATACGAGAATTGTATAGATAGATTTATTTATATTTTATTGTACACCACACAAAGTAATTATAGATTAGGAAGGACACTCAAACTATGTAAATAAGTGACGGACAAAGCGATTTCTTCCAGACACCCTTAAGGAAGGAGACTTAGTTAAGAGTTTAAGGGTAGGTGGTGAGAATATGGAATGGAATACATACATCATAAATATATATAAAACTAAAATACATGTAGATTTAGTGTTGATCATAGAGTGAATAGCTTTTCTATACCATGTTTGAAAGTGATATCATCTGATCGTAACCCAGGATACAGTCGTTTACGCGTTAAACTGATAAAATCATAGTATACATTATATTTAGCTACAGTTGAAGTGGGTACTGGTTCCTGAAACACAGATCTAGTTCAGGAGCCAGTAACTCACTTATTATAGAGATTATAGAGTCAATTGTATGAGAAAAGAAATAAATTAATTTGATTGATTTTTAAATTTTTCTATATAGAATTTTACTTTTTTAGTCCGCATGTTGTCAAAAAATCTTTTTAAGTTCTAATTCAATGATTATTTAAAAATCGTTTATTTGTTAAGTTGCTTAGTTGATTATTGTTAACAGGAAGTCGACCAAATGCCAAGTTATTACTTCTAGAAATGTCGGATATCTATGTTATAAGTCTAAAATTGTGAAAAATGTAACATCAACTTTTTTAACAAATTATGACCGTTTGTCGTACGTGAATACGTCTCTATGTGTTACAGTCCTTATTTAGCGTATTAAGTTCTTTGATTCTTTAGCTATCCAGTTCCGAAATTAAATTTGGGATGGAGGTGATAGATATGAAACTGCAACACCAAACTGTATCCGCTGATTTTGTTATTATTCGTTTTTTTTAAATTGCCTTCCTATGGATACAATTTGAAAATCATTTTTTGACGTGAATACGTCTTTAAAGTAGAAGACCGAAGATAATACTCACAATATGAAAAACACATCCAAGTAGGAACAGATCAGGTGGCAGCTTGAGGTTGGGATTATGTCCGTAGAATTGCGCACGTGGTGGTGCTGCACGCACCGCACCGGCGTACACTTTGTTACCCACCACGCTAGCACTACCAGCCTACGAAAATACACACAAAATGAGCAATAGTAGATATTTATATGAATTAATTTTTCTTACATATTAAACATATTTTACGAATTGACTTACAATTAAAAATATTAATCTTGGTGCCGTTTTCTTATTACATTTTTTTATAGGCTGTAGCTGAAAATCAGCGTTATGTGCTCAGGTTCCGCAGCCTGACGCACAACAATTATGCCGAGCTGAAGACCTTTTCTGCATTATGTCTAGCTTTTAAGTAAGTTTTTGTTATTACCATTTATTGTTTACTGTCTGATATTGTTTTTTTTCTTTGTGTACAATGCAGAATAAAGATCTCTCTTTCTTTCAGTTTATAGTGTGGCATATGGTACCTGACTAAGATCATGTTCAGATCTGTAGGCTCTTTGCTTTTGGTATTGGATATTTAAATTATAAAGTCATTGATAAAGGAGAATCATAATAATAATCTTATTATCACGCAATATTAAATTGGTATTAATGTTGTTTTCAATTTAATAAAACACCACAATTTATATTTTTCCTCCTCATCCTCGGTGGCGCAGTATACGCTATGTTAGTAGAGGTTCCGATTTCCGGTAGGGCGAACTGCATTTTCTAATTTATCCTAGTTTGGGCTGGTGATTACCTCCCCACAGAGACGTACCAAGAGATTCTGTTCCGGTAAGTTGATGTGTAGAAACCATAAAAGATAAATTACCTCTTACGCGGTTAGCGTGTATCCATCTTAAACTGTATCATCACTTACCATCAGGTTTAATCACAGCCAAGCGCTAATCTGTCACCACAAATAAATTATATATTTCGGAATGCTATAGTCTGTGGAACGCTGGCCAATTCTGTCTATCGGCGTAGGGGAGAGTCAGTCAAGTCAAAGTGATAATCCGGCGGACGTTTCTTCAGTTCTCGAGAGACGGTCCGCCGGTGCGCGCGACTTTTGAAACTGTCGCGTTCCTAGTTATTATTATTAATGAGTTTGTGTAAATTGGTATCGGGAACATTAAGTGATTGGACATTATAATCTGAGTTAATTAATCGTGTCTGATTGCACCAACATTACCCAACAACGCCCATAATATGGAAATTATGGATGCCACTAATGACGATGTCGGCGCAGAACCCTTACGCCCCTATGCTTTATGCTCTCCTTCTCTCTTATTCTTCGACATATATATAACTGGTCTAGAGATTTACGTATTATTTTTTCTTTATATGTATTAGTGTGTCTGGTTGGACGTGGCGCCCTTGTATGTGTGCGTGTTTGTATATATATAAATCTAATTTATCCATTCAATAATACATAAGAGTATCATATACCGGTGTAGGTACTTGATGAGGATGATGAGCTGGCCCAAGAAGCAGTCGTGTTGGGGCACGCACTGCGCCGCCCGCTGCGTGCGCGGCCGTCATCAATCTACAAGGAAAACCAATTACAACATAAAATATCTAACATAATATTATAAGTATAGCAATACACAATCACTTTTTTATCAATTACCAATTTAATAACAACTTTATAAAAACAACAATTTCAATATAGAAACCACCGAAACTATTATTTCATAATGAATACGAATTATGCATAAAAATTTGTCACAGCACGTACAGTTATAACAACGAGTATTAGAATCTAGACGTTTTAACTTTAGTAATATCGATTTAAAAGAACACATACCGAATCTTGTATACATTAAAAAAGGCTTTTTAACATATACATTCACATAAAATTACACATGCTTACAGAAGCATACATACACACACAGAGCGATATAAATGCAAACAAATTTATTTATATTTATAATAGATGGCCTTATTTTACACATATTATTAAATCTATAACTATACAAAAATTGCACGCCGTTTGATTACGAGTAACAATAATTACAGATATATCAAAAGCAGTAACTGATATTTTATAATGGTATCTTTGTCATTGTGAAATGTGCTTTAAGTCTATGAGTTATGGTTCGATTTAATTTACAATAATATCTTTCGAATTATTAAACTAGTAATCTTTAGTATTGAATGATGTACCTTAGGGTGCCAGCTGCTGAGGGTTCATGATCGGAAGGCGGAGCAGCACCTTGAAGTCGAATAGATAGCATATTGGCCAGAGCAGTCTTGGTTTTCGGGTTTACCAGCAACGCACCAGCCCCCGCTGAAAAAAAGTCATTGATTATATATATGTTTTTAATGTATACTGACTGTAGATTGAACATAATCTAACTTTGAAGTAAGCAATAACGCTCTAAATTGGTAAGAAGTTATTTACTTCTTAACTGTATATGGAAACTTGTTGGTAATAAAACTCTTAGCAGAACGTTCCAAACACATCAACCTAGATACATCAGGAAATACAATTTTCAGTGGTTCAGCCGGGATTCTCGTTGAGGGGCGAAAGTACCACATTGCCTTCCGACTAAATAAATCCATGTTTCAAATTTTGGACGCATGGCATTCGCGATTCTTTTAAACATATATAAAAATATTTTGCAATTTGTATTGCTTCTTCATCAAATTATTACGCTAGTTGCGTAATATACTAGACATATACATTCATTAAAGTGGTTGTGTTATTAAATAGAATATCTGCGAAAAGTGTATATTGTTATTACAAAAAAATACTGTTTGTTTGTTTATATGCTTATTCTGGTTAATACTCGATAAAAAGAGGGCGGATATTAGCATGTGTTTTATTAAAAAATATAGAAGTAACACTACATTTTATTTCGAAAGGAGATTCCAAGTATATTATTAGTGTTATATTGAGTTTACCAGTATTTTACGATACCTTGTTGTTGTTCAGGAGTGGTGGGTGTTAGCAGAGCATCCACTTGTTGTTCTTGTAAAGGTGTCGCCACTACATGTTGAGTTACTGGGGCCACCTAAGGAAATTATATACGTTATACTACTACTTTATTCTAGTAGGATCAATAAGCTCAGTAGACTGGCCGTTGGTAATATATCTATAAGCGGATCGGATAGTCGATTCCGCTGAGAAAAACTATACCTACGAGGCTACCTCAACGGTTACTCTTTTAAATCTAGTTTGGTAGGTTACAATATGTATTATTTTGCTTCTGTATGCAACTGGAATAAAGTCCAAACATTTTTATCTCTTAAATAATCTTCAACATAGTAACACGCGTTTTGTTAAAGGATGTTTTTGATATATTTCCTAAAATTATGTAGAGGCAAATCCAAATCTGATTGCGGTGTCTTATTCAAAATACGTATACTCAAACCGACAAATGATTTCTGAATCTTCTTGACTCTAAAATATGGGATTAAAATTTTGTTTTTATATCTCGTATTATAATTGTGTATTTCGCTTTATTTGCTGTACACTGCATACAATGCTATAAGCACTTAATGTAGACTAATATCACGAATGCAAATGTACAGTAACGAAATTTGGAAGAATTTTGATGTAGATTATACTTTAAAAACATTTGTTTCTGTGGTTGATCGAAAAGTGCTATTACTCTGTGGAGGACTTCCTTAATGGTTCAAATTGATTTTAATATTATGGTTTTAAATCTGGCATGTTTTTTCTCTAATTGTAGAATCTGACATATAATGAATTTAATTAATTTATTTTATATTTAAAATTGTAATCTTGTAAAAATTTGCACATCTGTATATGATAAAATATGACCTGTAATAGACATATTTTATGCAAATAAATTTAATTGAGATATAGTTCTGCCACACTGCTGTTTAAGAATGTATTCAAATATTTTCAATTAGTAGAAATTAGGTAATACAATATGTTAGAAATTGTTACATTTTTGAGTACCCCTACACTGATAGAAATGTTTACGAACATTTATAATATTTGAAAATATGGCATCGGCTCGCAATTTGGATTAAACTCTCAGCATACCCTGCTTTCGCCTGCACGCAAAATATATCTGTATGTATGCATAAACATGTGTTTACTAACATGAAAATTATTAACATTTGTAACAGCACAATGCCAGCACTAATAGATGAAATCTAAGAGAGGCAGCTTTAGAATAGATATTTGCAAGTAGTTAGAAACAAATATAGGCTTAACATTTGTCTAGGTGGATTTAAATCTAACTGGTAGAAGAGAAAATAGTAATGTTTTGGTGTATATATAAAAAAAACATTTTTATATATTTTGGTAAGAAAGAAATAAAAATGGAAATTCATTTTTAAAGTACATACCTACTTTATATATTACCTGTTACTTACCTAAAAATCAGCCTATCTATACTTATTTCTTACTGATTTTGATAATAGTGCTATATTTTATATTCTATGAAAACCTATAAAACATATAAGAATATAACACAACTTTAGAATTACACTTCAAATATTTTTGAAGGATTACTCCATTAACATTTATCTTTACGAACAAAACTTTTGTAAACACTATAAACACTAGGAAATGTCCTCCAAAAACGTGGAAAAACGTTGAGTAATACTTTAAATTATTCATTATTGGCTTTAAACAGTTTTCATTTTGAGATTAGACTGTAAAATGTAATATTTCGTATTAAAAAACAGGAAATATGCCAAAATCACATTATAAAAGGTACCAAAAAATTTTGCTTAAGGCACGTTAATATAGTATTTAATGAAATTTGAATTGCCAGGAATTGAATTTAGGGCCTCATCTAGTAACTTTTTAATTCACCTGCTTCGTGGCAGCGTGATGATGGGCGGCATGGTCGCGTTGCGCTTGTAGCTGCTGCAAGCGCTGGTACTGTTGCTGCCGCTGAAGCTGCTGTAATGGTGTCTCAACATTTCCAGCGACCGCAGTAGCTCCGCCCACAGTGCCAACAGACCCTCCTACTGCTCCTCCTATTAAGGAAAAGCAATTATTTCAACGTTATAATAAATCCTTATAGAAATAACACAGTGCTGTCGATTCTGTCTCAATATTCTCTAAACAAACTTGATCTCTCAATTTTCTAATTTATAAAGTTATCGCACGCTTAGTAAATTAATACTAAATAAATTTAACAAAAAAACTACTTCCAATGTAGATTGATGACTATATCAAAGCACGCCTTAAAATTCAGGTTACTAGGGTCCCTTCGCGACCTATTCTAAGAAGAAACCACATCAAACTCAGTCAGGTAATCCATTTTTATTCATCATCATTGCAATATAATTTCAATTTACATTACAATAACTTTAATGAATACTTAATAAACTATGGGATTTTCTTGCTTCATAAAAACTTGTATGCATGTTTTTAAATATATAACTTAATAATTAAGAGTGCAGCATAGAGATAAGGGGTTTGCTAAATTTAGTTTAGTTCAGAGAAACCAAATCAGAATTGACACCACAATACACCGTAACCCATTAAAGCTTGAACAACTTAACAGCATAGAAGTCTCTAACTTCATTCTCAATGGTTGGTTTGTTGACTATCAGAGAGATTTGAGTTTATGGAAACACTTAGAGTTGCCATACGCTAATTTAAATTAATGATACACGGAAACCTTTGTTTACCTACCTATAAAACCGGTATACATAAATTCGCATGCATTTTTATAAGATAAACGACAAGCACACCTAATAATAAGATAAGGTAAATAATAACGTTTGTGTGCGTCCCACTGTTAGGAACAGGCTTTGTGGGATAAAGTTGGGAACTAAGACTCGGCAGATAGGAGAAAGATAGGCAGACTACCAACTAAATTGGTTGTTTGCCTTCGCCGAAAAACAAAACAGACACTTTAGTAAAAGGTAAGTAGCAGCCTATTAACGTCCCACTGCTGGGCACAGGCCTCCTCACTCATATGAGAGAGGGTTTTAGAGCATAGACCCACCACGCTGCTTCACTGCGGATTGACAGGCATAGTACACAAGTGCACTCTCTATTTCTTCACTCTCAAAGTCCGATGTAACGGGAATCCGACACCGTCAGAGAGAGATCAGGCGCAGGACCGACGGCTTGACGTGCTTTCCGAGGCACGGGGGTGGAACGCACCGCCAAATTTTTCCCAACTTCGGGCAAATAATGAGAAAATCTTAATAGAGAACTCAATATCGATTTCGAATTGGCCCGACCCAGGACCTCATGTCTGTAGTCCAACATGCTAACCACTAAACCAATGAGGCAGACACTTGAGTAATTATTGAGAATTTATAAAAAACCAACTTAAATATTTTCCTAGGATTCCAATAATCCACGTGTCTTATCACTAGGCCTTGAAAGTAATTATATAATAAATAAATTTGTTTCTTCGAGAGTACGATCGTTTCTCTACAACATGCAAATAGACAAAACATGAATAAATACAATAATAATATTATCAAACCGTAACTACGTATTCATGCAAAAAGAGTTATATCCACCATACCATAGAATACAACTGGAAATTTGATATAATATTGAGTATATCTTTCGAAGTAATCAAATCATTTTCAAATAATGTTTTTAAGGAGAAAAATATTTCCAACAGGATTGGCATGCACTTTATAATATTCTTCCACTAATATTAAAAATGATTCTGTATGTGTATAGATGTTTGCTTTATACTTAACTCATATAAGAACTGGTATTTTGAAATATTTCCAAAAATCTAATATACATTATTATGTATGTATATAATGAAGTCATAAACTATGTTTAATGGGACACGAAAGCCTAAATATATGTTTAGTATAAAATAACACTGCATTAGGTATATATTATAAAATTAGTCAACTGACTGTCTATTACAATGTCGACATGGCACAAACATTTTTTAATTTCGTTTTAGTGACTGATGTTTTAAGACTATTTTTGAAGTGAAACTTCTTTAGGCACGTGAGAGTAAAATTTTATTATCTTATAAGAAATACAATAAATAAAAATTTTACGCGATGTAAACACAAACTATTAAAAGTTTTTCAGTCACGAAGATGTGCAGCGTTTTTTATGCTAGTTCGTTTGAAGGTTAGGCAGTTTCAACATTTACAAACAACACGTGGCATTTTAATTTGCCACTGGACATTTAATATACTATTTTTCATAATAAATAAAATAAAAAATATTTCATAAATTCTCTTTTCTAAATTTTAAATTCAAAACACAAAATATACTTAATTATTTCTAATATTGCCAAAAACACGTGGGATTTGTATTTACAAACCGTCTTTTGAGATTTCAATAAATTATTTGTATTGATTTTCGCCACTTCTAATATTTAAATGACGTTATTCCTTTTTCCTTCACTCTAAATCTCGGAAATATAAAGTTTTAGACTTGTAGAAATATAAACAAGACTTAATTATTAATTTTGCCAAAGAAGTTTCACTTCGTGCAGGTGTACGCACGCACTTTTATCTTTTTTGTTGCGAAATTATTATGAAAACATATATAAAATGACATCGAGCCACCAGAGAAGCGTAGTTAGTTTCGGTATAGTATATATAAAAATTCTATTCTAATAATATAAAAAATAATTGTATGATGGACTGAATAAATGCAAAACAATGTTTGACAGCATAAACTTAAGACGAAACCTCTTTAAAACGACAATTTTTCTTACAACAACATCAAATATCTTTTCAAATTTATACGACAATACATTACACCACCGAATACACAAAAACAAAATAAACACGAGCCCATCAAAGACTACCCAATGTTTAAAATCCAAACTAGATAATTTTTCTATATATCAACATTTAGTTCAAAAAGCATGAAAGAAATTTTTCATTACTTACGTTCTGGTTCGGGCGAGTCCATTACAATTCCGAGTATGACTTTAAACAATTTATACAACTACACTAACAGAAAGGCACATGTTTCATTTTGGAAAAGTTTTTTATTTACTATTGAAAAAAAAAGTGCACAAAATCAACTAAAAGATATATATTTATGACGATTTTGTAACGATAGTGAATGTGTCTGCTAATAGAAAACTGAAACTCTATACAACGGCCGTGTGGATAAATACGAAATATTCATCGTATTAGAACATGAGGTGTCGCATTGAAATTATAATTTCCGTCGGCCATCACTATGTATGGACCGTAATCTGAATACCAAAAAACCTTCTAAACACGTCCAACACCATTTGCTCGAATTTTCTTTCAGTTACCTAAAAGTGTGAGCGAGACAACAAACAATTACTAAAAAAAAAACAAAATATAATCTTTGAGGAAATAAAATGATCTTGTTAACTGATTTTTGAAGTGAAACTCCTTTAGGTGCATGAGAGTAAAATTTTTACGAATGAAACGCGTGTATTGCGTCACGAAGATGCAGCGTTTTTATGCTAATTTGTTTAAAAGTTAGGTTAGTTATAATATTTACAAATACCACGTGACATTTTTATTTACAATTCGTCATTTGAGATTCCAACAAATTATTTGTCTCAATTTTCGACACTTTTTTATTCTACAGTTTTAGATTTGTATAAATATAAACAAGATGTACAAATTATTATTTCCCAAAGAAGTTTCACTTCTGAGATACACTCTGTACGCACGCACTTTTGATTTTTATTTTTTTACGGTAAACGTAAACTGTTTCTGGCGATGCTTACAGGACATATTTGTTATTGAGATATTTAAAAAAAATCCCTTTTATATGGTGCTTCCATATTTTTTTTTATGAGTTTGTCACACAATACATAATATTTCAAGTGATTAGACTTTCCTATGTAAGTATATATAATGACATTCAAAATAAAAATAAAGTAAATACAATTTCGTGGACAAATAATTGAATTTACAATTAATATTTGTTATATGAAATTAGATTTATCTTATTTAAGGTATGGTTATTTATTTGTGCGTGGGTGTGTTGGTGTGTGAATGTATGTGTACAGGAGTGTTTAAAGTGGGTGGATGTGTGTTGATTTATGGTGCAATTATGCAGTGTGTTAGAATTAAGTGTTAACACGGAACTATGTACATATTTTTAATTAATACGTTAAAGTCAGCAACCGTTTTCAATTGGTAGGAACAGAATTTCTAACAATCAGCTAATTTTGTAATAAATGAATGAATAATGTAAACGTGTTAAAACAATTAATAAAAAAAATTAAGTAAATTCCTACTTGAATCTGTGTCATCAAATGCCATCTACATATTTGAAAAACATATTTCATAACACTATATTAGTCTTTATTTACAATAGGGGAGATGAATAAAAAGTATTTCATTAATGACTGAAAATTTGAAAAAGATATCTCGGAAACGAAGACAGATATTACTAATGACACCTTTGATGATGAGACGGAAAAAAATCTATCCTGGTTAAAAAAAAACATTTTTAAAACGTTTTGTTAGCATTATTTATGCTCCATCATGTTAGTAGAGCTAAACAATCAATGAAATCAATCAGGAAAAAAACATTTTCTACTAAAAAAACAAAAAAAAAATTGAAACAAAATTTAAAACAGCTGACGACGTCTAAAATACATTAATAAAAAAGAACCCGGGTCAACGATCACTAGCTGCCCGCGCGCCTAGCCTTAGGCGATAGGTCGTTGACCCGGGTTAGACGTTGGCTTTGTGTTTCAATGCTGGTACTGTTTTAGTAATGTATTTTTCATGAAACTATCGTTTCATTTACCTGTAATTATAGTATGATGGAGCGTAAATAATGTTAATAAAACATTTTAAAAATGTCATTTTTTTATCAGATTTGATTTTTTCCATCCCATCTTCAAAGGTGTCATTAGTACTATCATCTATCTTCGTTCTCGGAAACGGTCGAGGAGTGTATAGATTTCTTCGTTTTTCTTGGTGTATTTAATTTTTGGAAAGTCCCTACATTTATTCAAAAGTATTTATGGTCCGATTTTATCCGAATATGCAACAATTAAGATTGACATCAACCTTTTAAGAAACCTATAACTACAATAGTCCCTCTTTACCAATTTTTTAAAATATAATTTAATATATTAAAAAAAAATAATTTCTGTATGAATCACTGTAAGCTAATTACTTTTTTATTCAAATAGTCTTCACTTTCGGATTATCTTATCTATTCAAAATTATATATCAATTCCAATATACATGAAGTGAATGATGATGACATAAAGTAATGACTAAAATGTAAACAAAATTATAAATCATTATTATGAATCAGTGTTCCACTTAAAATATTAATATGAGAGATTCTTTACAACCAATTCTAAGAAGACACCACAATCAATTCAGTCGAGAATATTTTTTATTATTATACCATTATTTGAGTCAAGCAATTATTTGGTATCCAAGTATTTTTTAAACAGTTAATATCACTTTTAAAACTGGTTTCATTTTGGAAAAAAAAATGTTTGTTTATTTATATCCAGAGAGATGAAGTGAAACTTCTTTAGGCGCATGAGGTTAAAATTTTTACAAATAAAACGCGTGACTAGCATCACGAAGATGTGCAGAGTATTTTATGCTAATTCGTTTGAAGGTTAGGTATTTTTAATATTTATAAATAACAGGTTTCATTTTAATTCACCACTCATCATCATCTAATAATACTCGTATACTACACTAAAAATATAATAATATTTAATTACTTGTATTATTTTCGACACTTTTAATATTTCAATGATAATTAAATTCCTAACATATCTTCCTTTTCCCCTCTAACTCTCGGAAGTCTTTGTATGAATATAAACAAGACTTAAAAATTAGTTAGCCATAGAAGTTTCACTTCTGACATGTGTACTTTGTATGCATGCACTTTTAATTTTTAATATACATGGTTTATTTACCGATTTTTCCTAATTATGTAACCTATCCTTTTAAATATAGCTATATTAATTAAATAAATTTAAATCATAAAGTCTTTGTTCTACTTGACTTCTGCAGCACTTTTGAATCGTCAAATGTAGGCATATTATTATGAATGTAAAAATAATTCATAAAATTAAATCAAAAGTTACAATGAAATCTTCACACCTTATTCTGAGAAGAGAAGCCACAAGAAACTCGGTAGAGCTTCCTCTTTGTAATCGTCATCAATGCAATATCATATAAAGTAATTAGAGCATTTTTTTAAGATCTAAGTAATCCAGCAATTTATGAAAAGACGTTTCAATGAGTTTTCTCTTGGACATTTCTTGTAGAAAGTTATACAGTTACGGTTAAATATATATTTGTATTTTATGAGGAGAACTTACAATTTTTTAATGTATCAGCAAATTATTTGTATTATATATTTTAAGGAAATATCCACATTAATCTTACCTGGAGACTGTGGTGTCGGTGTTGGTTGAGCGGCTGGTATAGTAGCCGTCCTTGTACCCTGTTGTTGTAACCACTGTACCTATCGAAATTCAAATATTCTTTATTCAAGTAGGCCTCTGAAGCACTTTAGAATCTTCAAATTTAAGTATTTCCACACATTAATTCCAATGGACGACTGATGATGATATTAAAGTGAAGAGCCCACACAGTAATCTGTTAGGTATTTTTTTACCATTAATATTATAATATCAGATTAATTTGTTATATTTAGATTCGCAGCAATTTATTCACTCACACATTTTTATAATTTAGTTTTCAATTAATTTTCTTATAACAATGGACTTGAATTTATTTAGTAACATGTCTAGAATGTCTTGTGGTAGTTTTTTATAGAAATGTATATATCGTTACCCTTCAATGAGTTGTTAATTTTATGCATCCTACTAGAATTTATAACAACTTTATTTTCATTTCTAGAGTTATATGAGGAGAATTCACTTTTGCACAAACAAGTTTTCTAATATGTATACACAATGAACAGTCATTATTTTAACTGCTCTAAATATATAGTTAAGTCAAGTAACTGTCAGAACGGCCCCACTGTTGGGCCAAATTAAAATTTTTTGTTAACAAATCTTGCAACCCATCAATTTACTCGGTTGCAGATCTTTAAGCTACCACTAACAGGCCTTCATGACGTATTATACATATCGAAGGCCCTAAAGTAAGTAAGTAGCAGCCCTTTAACGTCCCACTGCTGGGCACAGGCCTCCTCACTCCGAGGAGCGAGGGTTTTCAGAGCGTAGACCCACCACGCTGCTCCACTGCGGATTGGCAGGTATAGTACACAAGTGCACTCTCTATTCCTTCACTCTCATAGTCCGATGTAACGGGAATCCGACACAACCGGAGAGAGATCAGGCGCAGGACCGACGGCTTAACGTGCTCTCCGAGGCACGGGGGTGGATCACACCGCCAACTTCCCAACTTCGGGCAAATATTGAGAAAATCTTAATAGAAAACTCAATATTGATTTTTGAATTGGCCCGACCCGGGACTCGAACCCAGGACCTCATGTCTGTAGTCGAACATGCTAACCACTAGACCAATGAGGCAGTTAAAGTTAAAGTAAGTATCAAGCATAAAATCCTAATTTTGAACTACATTTTAATTTAAATATCATGTTTTATTAATTATCTAACTATCGTATATTTTAAGTTTACATAAACAAGTGATTGCGAACTGGGAGTGAAAATGAGTGAGACGCATGGGCGCCAGTGTAATCTATACGGGAGAGAATGAGGCACTTTTGTCCCGTATATTTTCATCTCGCAGCATACAAAATACCTGTTGTTGTTGTGATAATCCTGGTGGTAATTGACTCCGAATGAATGTAACACTTTGAGGGGCTGGTGACGGTGCCCCAGGGGAACCAGTTACAACACCTTGTTGCTGTAATGATAGAATAGATGTTATTCAAATAAACTAATTAACATATAAACTTTCATTCTGTTCTACCACATTTAAATACACAATTAAATGTTATGAGGTGACAAAATTACAGTTTTCTTAGAAAAATAAGTTGCTGAAAATGCTCAGCAATTATCTATGGTAAATTACTTTTTGTCAGGTCATCAAAATACTATTTACCATCAGATGAGGTGACATTAAAGTATTAACCTAGCAGGAGTAATGAACATTTTTTATATATACAAACTGTCATACTGTTTTTTGATACACTAGCAATAATCTAAATGATATTCAGCACCATAAGTCCATAAAGTCAAAGAGACATGCACCAGACCAAACATCTATATATATAAATCAATAGCTGTTAGTAAGTCTCGTTAAAATTCGAAAAGGGCTGGACTGATTTGGGTAGTTTTGGTATTGATTTATTTGTGGAAGGTTTAAAAATTGACTAAATGTGATGAAAACGCTTGGAATATAGTCAAACTAATAATTTCGTTCGTCCTTAGAAACTACTCCTCCCTGTCAATCAAATGACGTTGATTCCGACGTTCAGAAATCAATTCAATTTAAACGTAGTTGAGAAATCAAATTAAGTTGAATATTGAAGTTTTTTATTATTATTTGGTATAGATTGTCAAACGTTTGTCATTGACAACCAACAATTTCTGATCGCAACTATAATATTTTACGGAGTTTCGCGGGAATCTGGGAGTAAAGTTCGTGTCTTTTTGATCACGGTTAAGTTTTTCTTTTTTCTAATAGTCCACCTGCTATGTATCAGGTATGTGGTGTGACGTATGGGATTCAACTACGGCCAGTGCTCTGACTCCCCTTGGTTTCTGAGAACAACTGCTCTCTTCATTCTTTATATTGGTTAAGTTTTGACCACATTTTTTAATAAAGTGGAAACATTCTGCAATTATCAGGTTTTTTTATTTATTGACTCTGAGGCAGTACAAAATAAAATTACAGCTACGTTCTCATAGCTAAGGTTGTCTGTAAGAAATCACTTGAAGTGATAAGGCTACAAATGCATATGTTAATTGTTTATATGTTTGTGTTTATGTATTTGTGCCATAAAGTATTTCTGTAATAACATTGAGGATGTATGGATGATGTAGGTTAGGAATATTACCTGTTGAGCAAGTGCAGCTGCTCTCTGCATGGACAGTTGCCTTCGTTTTTGTAGTTGAGCAACGAACATGGCACGTTGTTTGGGGTCCATCTGTTGCAGCTGTGCGTGTGTTTCAGCGTCCAAGTGTATCAATTGCCTGCCCCCGCCGGCCGCCGTCCAAGACACCTGCAACACCTTCGGATTTAAGGAGTGTTATGTTGTAAAATTGCTTGGTTCTTTATTACACTAGATTAAATATAAAGCATATGAAGTGAAAACTTCTTTAGGCATGATGTGCACAGATTTAAAAGCAAACTATGCTGATGCACATTGTTTTATGTAACACTTAACATCTGCTTATGAGAGAGTAATACTCAATACATAACTGCCATTTTTTAATTCATAATTAAATTTAATGTTACTGACAATAATTTATACACAAAATATAAGTAAATGTTATTACGTTAAGAATAGTATATTACTATAAAATAAATTGTAGTACATATTATCAGCATTGCCTGGATGAAGTTTTCACTTCTGTGATATTAAATGAAACACAAATGTTTTTATTCATCATCTAACATGACAAATGATGAAACAGTTTAAAATCTTGTGTATTAGGCCTTGTAAAAGGTAATATAACATCATAATGGCTATTTATACATTGCATTGGTATAAAAAAATAATTTGCTTGGTCAATGTCTTTGCAAACAGGGACAGAGGACTAGCCTTCCATCATATCCACCAGTTTAAACCCCGACAAATTAGAAACTGGTAGTATAGTAATTAAGCTAGCATTGCCAATATCAATATATACTGGATATCTATTTTCGTGATTCCTAAAAAGCAGTCCGAAACAATGCATTTTACTGATTTATACTACATATATAGTTAGAATATTTTTATTTATTTATTTATTTATTTATGCACCAAAAAAGAAGTCATATCATGTATGTATGTTTTATAAAATGTTCAGTCTACTTGTGACCATGAAAACTGAAGCTTTTAAGAATCTATATGACACAAAAGTATTATCATAACTAATTGTATACAATAAAAGTATTCTAACATTATAAAATAAACAAATGTAAGTTTCATAAAAATGTTTCCTATTTTTGTTTGTTACTATATTTCTCTACACTTTCTATTCTCATAAATTTGAGTATATGATGACACCTACAACACAAAATTTGTTATCAATAAATACTTTTGTCTCAGCCAGTTAGAAGTTATGTTTACTTATTTACGATGTAAATGTATGCTCAGGTGCGACTATACACTTACAATAGGGTAGTTAATTGATTAACTTTAAATAACTTTTTTGGATTATTCCTGGTTATTATTAAACCATACATGCTTACACAATATACAAAAAAATTAAATTTCATTCTTTTTACTGTCGATCAATTTATTTCAGATATTACCTGAAACAGCTCGATTGAGTTTGACAATATTTTAATTAGCTTTCTGTTAATGTTATAAAAACTAGCATGTTTCTTTTTTATTTAGTATATTGTTGCAAAAAAGATAAATCTCTAATATATTTACATTATTACACAGTAGTAAAGAATTTAATTGAATATAAAAAAATGCTCAACACTTTCTTATGATTAGTTTACATACTTATTAGTTTACAAAAAAACTTACCCTAGGTCCAACAGCACCAGGCTGGCCAATCTGTTGTCTTTGTTGTAAATACTGTTGTTGTTGCCATGACACATTTTGACCACCTTGAACAATTTGTGGACCACCCGGTGAAACTATTTGTTGGCCTCCACTGTGTGTAATGATTTGCTGAATGCCTCCCCCTGTCAATTGAGAACCAGGTTGCGGAGACTGGGGCACTTGAGTTAACACTTGTTGTGCCTGACCAACAGTCTGTCCAATTAATTGCTGGCCAGATTGGGCCACAATTTGTTGGGATGATTGGGCAATTACAACTTGATGTTGCTGCCCTTGCTGTGTTATAACATGTTGCCCGCCTTGGGACAAAACCTGTTGCCCTCCTTGGGTTAATATTTGCTGACCTCCTTGATTAACTATTTGACCACCCTGATGGACAATTTGACTCTGAGATACAATCTGTTGTCCGCCTTGTAAAGTTACTTGTTGGTTCCCATGCACAAGTATTTGTTGTTGGCCTGTATGCTGGTTAATCAATACTTGTTGTGGAGCTTGGACTATCTGTTGTTGTCCAGCACTATTAAGCAACTGTTGTTTCTGTACTAAAATTTGATGATGAGTCTGACTTATAGTTTGTCCCTGATTGCCAATTGTCTGTTGGATTATTTGTTGAGGCTGTTGTATTGTGTGCTGTGGACTCAGTTGAGGTTGCTGATTGTTGAGCAAAGCTTGCTGTTGGGATTGCATGATTTGTTGTTGCAATATAACCTGGTTAGGTGGGTTACGTGATTGTACAAGGGGACTTCTTATTATTTGATGCTGGCCTTGTACATTTTGTACCATTTGTATATTCTGTTGGCGCCAAGTACCTTGCACTGGTACAGGATTGCCCTGTTGGTTTTGTATAGTTTGTTGTAAAGTCTGGATTTGTTGACCTATCACAGATTGTTGACCAGAGTTGCCTACCAATTGACTGAGTTGGCCCCCTTGCCCACTTTGAGCTTGTGACGAGGTAACAAGTCCTTGCTGACTTATAACACCCATATTGATACTCTGCCGTTGATTATTTAGAGATTGAACATTTTGTTGTTGTAGACTTTGGCCTTGGGAAGACATTTGCTGTCCTGAATTTGAAAGCTGTTGTTGATTAATTACTTGTGTTTGTCCTAAATTTTGATTAAGTTTAGCATTCTGGAGACTCTGTTGCAGGTTTTGTGTGGATTGTGCTAGCTGTTGAGCAATATTCTGTACTGCACTTTGCTGACTCAAAGTTAAGCTTTGCTTCATAACCAGGTTTTGTTGATTTAATTGTGCCTGCTGCAAATTATTAGCACTCTGACTCAACATTTGACTAATATTTTCAATTTGCTGTTGTGCTGAGCTCATAGATGTAGTAGGATTTTGATTGATATTTTGTGATTGTTGTATATGATGTTGATTACTCTGTATATGTGGCTGTATAATGTTTTGAGTCATCTGAGATGCAGATACATTAGGTTGTGAAAACCCTTGTTGATTTTGTTGATTATTAATCTTTTGTTGCAGCATTTGCATTCTCTGATTCATTTGATGTTGCTGCAACAACTTTTGTTGTTGTATTTGTATTGCTGAAAGGCCATGAGGTTGTTGTTGTGGTTGCTGATTTTGTGGAGTGTAGCTTTGTTGTTGTAAATTGACTTGTTGATTTTGGACATTCATTCCTGCTTGAGTTACTATGGAAGTTTGTCCAAGTTTCTGAATAAATTGTGTATTTGCCTGACTTCCTTGTATTTGTAAATTCTGTGTTACAATACTCTGAGGTATAGATTTACTTATAATACTGGAAGTTGACATAGCGTTAGTATAACCCATAGAATTAACACTGGAGGTTATAGGTGCTGATGAATTAGCAGTAGAAGGAGGATGATTCCATGGCATTCTTTGCTTTAATTTGTCAAGTAGGGCTTGTGTTTCATCTTTATTCTCTGTCATATTTTGAGTTGGGACTTCGTTCTTTGCAATTCCTTCTTCAAAATCAAATCCAGTGATTGCACTAATACGATCCATTGGCTTAGGCGGTTGAGGCACAACAAGTAGTTTTGGATGAAACACTTCAGTCACTGCTTGAATTCTAGCCAATGAACACTCACTCACCCAATCTGGAGTTACAATTTTTATTTTAGGATAAGCAAGAGCAGCACTATACTTTTTACCAGTGGCAGAACCACAAATTAAGTGAGTGCAATCTGTGTCCAAGGTCAACTTCACTTTTCCACCATGATATGTTATCAATGCAAACAATGTCTTAGCGTCCGCGGGACTCACTTTACAAACACAAGCAGTAACATTTGAGAATATCTTATGCTTATTTGGGGCGTACGGCTTAGGGTTGGCAAGCTTCTTGAGCCGGGCACACGCTAGGACCCAATTCTCAGTTACTGCAGGAATTTGATAAATGTCCTGAGCATCGTCGAGGTCTGTATCTGCAGCATTATGTCCACAAATTAGATGAGTGACATAATCAGAGAAATATTTCGTGTTCTCCGCTCCCCCTGACTGAAGCAACTGCAAAATCTACAAAACGAAGGACCTGTTATACTACAATCGACGCGTAAATAAAAATAAAAACAAGAATACATGTCAAAAACAAACCCTTTCCGAGACATCGCCAGAGAGGTAGTATTTGACATCCTTGAAAACTGGCTCTTGCAAAGATAATGAATCTAAATCGTCAACAATCGTTACCATTTTCTATTTCAGCACAATTATGGAAAACTTAGGCTTACATAAACATTTTAATAATACTTTCATTAGAGCGCCGAAAATAAAAACTCAAGCGAAAACGTCCATCATGAATAGTGTTGCCATATAAAATATGTTGCAACATGGAACATTACACTATCAAAAAAATTATAATAATATATTATCTGTTATAATATATTGTCCTCCAACAGGTTGTGGTCGTAATACATAAAAATCATAGAAGTATATGGAAGAAATAAGCTACCTCGATTTGTGTATTTCTGATTATTTCTATATATTCATATTACAGTATCCCCTACATTGCGTTTTCAAATTTAACTTGTTTAAAACAATATTTTTTTATGACTGTTGTAATGTAATTTCGTAAAAAAATCTATTACAATGAAATATATTTATTTTACTATTTGAATATATTGAAGGAATACTTATAAGACAAAAGGGCGTGGGAGTAAATGAATTGCTCTATATAGATATAGAATAAATTTAAAATATATGTATTGTAATAATGATGACAAAAAAAAAACATACACCCGACTGAGTTTGTTGCGGGCTCTTCTCAGATCAGGGCGCGAAGGAACCGCCGTAATTTTAGATAATAAGTCGTTCTTTATTGTTATCATCAGACATTCATTTAAATAATATACGAAAAAAAAACTATATTTGACGATTCAAAAGTGCTGTAATAGGCCTACAATCTACATGAATAAAAATATTTTGACTGCATTTTGACCTTGTAAATCGCGTATTTTGAAGATATACGTTATTTAATAATTATTACACTGATAATCTCAAGTCGCAAATGGTTAAAATAGTCAGATTCCGAATCAATTTGAAACTAGTTGGGGTAAAACAATTATAGGGTAGTAGTGCAACAATTTTCAACGTAATTATAGCTTTGTTTTATTGTTAATTATTATAGTTAGTTAATATCAGTCGTCAAAGTCTATGATAAAAATAAATTGTCGTGATTGTTGCTATAAAATGTTTAGTCATTTTATCCATTCAAATAGTTAAAACATTTTTTGAATAAATTATAAGTACAAACTTATAATTTATTCAAAAAATCTTGAAATTTGTTTTCGTTTCCATCGATATAAATAAATATTATAATAGTCGGTTGATATGGTACAATTATTTAGTTTAAATTTCAAATGTAAACAAGTTAGATATTATGACGTAAATCGTTTGTCGCATCCGCATTAGCAGAACTTTAGTCATAATTAATAACTAATAATATCAATAGCTTTCGTAAGTATCAAAATCAAAATTTTATCATTTAAAATATATTATTTATATAGATCTTTTAGACGATTAAGTCATGTTAAACAAGTTCATGAAGCAAACTTATTCGGCTCCCAAAAAAATTGTATACCCTTTTAAAGAACTTTTTTTAATGACCGTACACACGCCGATGAGAATTGTATAAATAAAGAATAGCTATAGAAACTTTGGCAGATTGCTGCCCAACGTGGAGGGGAGGGTATAGCCCTGTAGAAGACTTTATGCTGGAATAGTAAATCTCCTTTGCGGAGATCGCAAAGGATAATAGTGGCCAGGAGAATACGGGCGTACCATGCAGTATCCTGGGCAGCGGCAACTCTTTTGGCGAGCATTCCCTCATGGGAGTTATAAACGGAAGTTCTTGTGGCAACTTACCAGTGCAGGATTGCCGGGAGGGCTGGAGACGATCGTCTTGATTTGGACGAGATCCGAAGAGTTAGAGCCCATTCTGACAGGGTCCAAATGTGGAAGGAGGATTTCAATGCCCCAAGTGTGGGTGTGTACACGGTGGAGGTGATTCATTCACGCCTAGAACAATGGCTATCTAGGCAGCACAGATCGCTTTCTCTCAGACTGGTGCAGATATTGATCGGACATGGACTTTTCGGTAAAAACTTGCATCGGATAGTGCGGCGTGAAGATTTACCTGTCTGCCATCAGTGTGGTGTGTCTGCCCATACGGCGGATCACACTGTAGCAGAATTTCTGACATGGGAACCGCTACGTCATCCTCTGGTGTCGCTGATTGGAGGGGATCTCTCATTGTCAAGTATAATGTTAGTGGCAGTGAGGTAGGATGTAATGCAGTTGCCTCCTTTTGCAAGGCTGTTATTTCGTTGAAGGAGGCAAGGAAGAGAGAAAGGGAAAGTGCTGCTCATACCCCGCCCCTTTGAAGGAGGAGGCCGATTGGAAGGAGGCATCTTTTTGAAAGCCTCTTGCCACCTCTTTAAACCACTCTTTGCCGGTTGCATCCGGAAGTGTCAGAGCGAATGCGTAAGAGAGCCTCTGAGGTATTCTGGCTAAGCTAGTGAGTCCCACACTCCCTGGCCTCGTGGTAAGAGTGCCTAAGAATTTCCCAACAAAAAATAAAGATATATGAACTTTAAAAACCCTCTCTCTTATGAGTGAGGAAGCCTGTGCAGAGCAGTGGGACGTTTATCGTCTGCTACTTACCTTACAGAAACTTAACATAGCTGCAGCCTTATTCTAGTATACATATATAATTAAGCTTCTACATCGCAATATTTGTGAATGATTCATTTATCAAGTGAATATAATTATAAGGCGAGATAAACAGCGTAATTTGAACCGTTTTCCTTATTCTTTGTTGGAGATGAGTAGATATAAAATACGTCAGCGTTTTAAACTTATATACCTTAAACTTGTTTTTGATAAACAAGTTCACCTTTTATATTAAGACCCGTATATAGGAATTAGCAAAAATATGACGTCCAGAGTCCTGTTTTATAAAACTAGAAACATTTCTGCTTAATTTTGTATTCTATTTCATAAGTTATTGTGTATATTCTCAATTTATCTTCAAAAATATGGAGTAATATGCTATACAATCTACTTTTTAAACAATAATAAATACTATATATAAGGCTTTTTCAAAAGATTTACTTAATCTATTAAGATTCTAATTAGATTTAGGTTTATATCCCAGATGTTGTTGTCAAATAGTTCAACGAGGGTCATCTAACTACTAGAGTACTTTGAGTACAATAATACTGTAATAATTGTTTAATTTATATCACGCGATATTATTGCCAATGTAGACAAAGACCGGACAATTCAACAGCAGTAGAGACAAACAGTACATCTTTGATCGGACAGTGAGAAACACGTCCTAGAGTCGGCTGGCTGCCGTTAAAAATGCGACATATTATACGGAAAAAATAAAAAAAACATGTACCGCATTTTCCTTAGTTTATCATTAGGATTATTGAGTGTTTGTGGCCAATATTTACAATCACCCTGCCCTGACTATTTTAATTATAGAAACGATGCTAGTGGTATACATGGTGTGATTACAATACAACCAATTGGTCCAGTCTCCACATTGCTTGTGAGAGCCAATTTTACAATAGCTGCTAGGCTACCCTCTGTAAGTATTATTTTCACCTTATCATTACTTATATAATTCTTATTATGGTTAAATGGCACTTCCAAAGAATCATACATCGCTCTTTTTTCATGAGAACAATTAAATGAAACTTGTTTATAATATATAACCTATTTAAACTTTTTTGTAAGAAATTTTTTTATGCCTCTTCATTTAAGGAGCTTAGTCACTATGCGACTATGTCACTCCGTTGGTTAAACATAATATGCAATTAAATATAATTTCGACTTATCGAAATAAATGTTAACTAATTTATATACAATTTTTGTCTTCTTACAGTAAGGGTATGCTAATAGGGTAATGAAGTCGACTATATCTAATTTATCTCCTAGTTGTAGAGTACAATTACTTCTAAATGTTTCGTTCGGCACACACTCCATCAAGACGTGATATATATCTTCAATTACCCCACAAGTGGAGCAATTGGGAGTATCATACTTCCTGATTAAATTCGCAAATTTATTTGAGGGAATGTGTCCAGAACGAAGCCTTAACTCTATTATAAGATCTATTCGATTTAATTTCCATTTCTCGAACCAACAAAATTTCCACGGCTGCGACTGCAATGTTTTGTACCAAATGCCCTTCTCCTTTGAGCGCTTATCAAAATACTCAGCCCAAAGAGAATAGCAATCGATTTTGACTTGCCCGAATATGTCTGAAAAAACTGGATCTAGATGTACACTCTCAACATCTGTACAGGCTTGTTTAGCCAGGCTGTCTACCGTCTCGTTTCCTACAACACCCACATGAAATGGGATCCATTGCAACCATACAGTTTTGGAACCAGAAGTAAGGGATAACAACTGTTCCAAAATTCTATAGGCTATCGGTGTACCTCGAAAAGTCGAGCTACAACGAGCCAAATGTTGCAGAGCGCTTCTAGAATCTGTCAAAATTACAAAATTGTTGGAATTAACAGTTTCTATGTAAACTAAGGCTTGAAATATAGCAAGAAGTTTATATGTATGAGATGGATTTTTTCTAGAATCCAAAGCTTTTAACGCTGAAATATTTTAAAACAGTAGCTTGTATTTATCATGTTCATCCATCCATACACAATATGAATCACACTAATACAAAGATGAACTCACACTAATGCACAATATGATAATCTCAACTGTCGCTATTAAAATGATTATATGTTAATAAACGTAATATCCAAAGATGAATAGTTAATTAATTTGCATTTGGTTTGAATTTTGTAAAGATTGGAAATATAAATAAGTACTATCCCATGCCTGCTCATTGGTCTGGTCGTTAGCATTTTCGGCTACAGACATGAGGTCCTGGGTTCGAGTCCCAGGTCGGGCCAATTCGAAATCGATATTGAGTTTTCTATTAAGATTTTCTCAATATTTGCCCGAAGTTGGGAAGTTGGCGGTGTGAACCACCCCCGTGCCTCGGAGAGCACGTTAAGCCGTCGGTCCTGCGCCTGATCTCTCTCCGGTCGTGTCGGATTTCCGTCACACAGGACTATGAGAGTGAAGGAATAGAGAGTGCACTTGTGTACTATGCCTGCCGCAGTGGAGCAGCGTGGTGGGTCTATGCTCTAAAAACCCTCTCTCATATGAGGGAGGAGGCCTGCAGTGGGACGTTAATGGGCTGCTACTTACTTACTTTACTTACTATCCCATAGTTAGAGACTTGCGTTTATAAGTCTCGTATTATGTGATCATCAAGAAGTGTAAACTTTATAACTTGTAACAGTTTACTCATAGTTTGTATATTATTATTATTCAGAATAAATCTTCGTCTGATTATGCATAATGTATCAAATCGTTATGCCTCTACGCAGTAAGAATTTATAAATAATTGTGTTATCTCTGACTCGTGTTAGAGACCTCTATATATATATTTTGATAATACCTATGCATTCTGTAAGAATTTTTGCTTGGATTTGAAACAAAAGAACTCTTTTAGTTTCGATTATGGTGTGAAATTTGCTTATGTAAGCCCTGTCGACGATTCACACTTATGAAACAAAGCTGGTTTATTATTACTACACAATAAAACGTTTCCAGACTTCCACGAAACTATCACGGAAGAATTTGGCGCCAAAATGGCTTCTTAATATACAGCAACTAAGGCTGGCAAAAGTTAATGTTTTAGCGAGTAAGCGCATTGGTCTTTTTTACATAAAATATTATTATTTACAATATGCTTTGGTCTTTCTGTATCTATTATTCTTTCTTTCTATTTTTATATAAATCAAATTAAATGCAAATGTATATAATTTCTTAGAATTCTTTCTATAATTTCTTCTTTCTTTCTATAATTTCTTCTTAGGAATTATCTTGTATAAATCTAATTTGACTATAATACGATTCGAATACGAATTCTAATATTTAAAATTCTCCTGTCACGGTGTTAGAAGTTGAACTCCTCCGAAACGGCTCAATCGATTTTGGTGAATCTTAGCGTGCATATCGGCTAGGGTGGAGACTCGGATATCTATTTTTCTTCCCCCTAAATATATATCTTGTTTTATGATACAGTTTACAAAAATACCTACAACCCTAAATTTTTCTGTCGCAACTGTTAACTTTAATTTTTTTTTTATTCGACGGCCTCGCTGGCGCAGTGGTGCGAGTATTCGCTTTGCTAGTGGAGGTCCCGGGTTCGATCCCCGGTAGGACAAATTTAGGAAATTGTATTTTCTAATTTGTCTGAGTCTGGACTGGTGGGAGGCTTCGGCCGTGGCTAGTTACCACCCTACCAGCAAAAACGTACCGCCAAACAAAGAAATTTGTGTTCCGGTACGATGCTGTGTAGAAACCGTGTAAGGGGTATATCGCCTCTTAACAGATTAGCGCGCTTCCATCTTAGACTGTATCGCTTACCATCAGGTGAGATCACAGTCAAGCGCTAATCTGTCAGCAATAAAAAAAAATAAAATTATAGTGTGCCATAAAAAGCAACGGTCAATTAAGCATAAAGTATACTTGGAAAAATCGGGAACTCAACTAAAATTTATATCAAAACTTTCTAATTATGGAGAAAAATTGCTATTCCCTTTTTATTGTCTTAGAAATATAAACACCCTAATGCCATTAAATGCTAACTGAAAATCTTTAAATAGCTTTGTGAACAGTTTTAACACAGACATCATTATCTTCATCATCATCAATCATCCAGTGTCAAGATGGAAGTTTTTCGTATGGTCAAATAAGCCGATGCGGGAACGATATCTACGCAGGGCCGGATTTAGAGATGTGATTATTTTATTTCGAAAATAATCTGTGTCACAGGTTATTTTCGAAATAAAATTATCACTTCTTTTAGGCGGAAATTAAAAAAAATATCGCCAAAGGTCGGGTAGCTTTGTAAAATTAGCGAAATATACAATTAATTTTTCATCTGATAATCTTTATAGTATTGAAAATACATACGGACAGACAAACACCTCTTTGCGTAAAGACCGCCTATCGTGTGACACTAATTAATTAAGTTTATGCATCCTTTTTTGTGTATTTTTAAGTTTGTTAATTTTTAATAAAATGTTTAATAGAATATTCATTGCTATCACCTGAATTAACTTAAAGATATACTATAATTTTTTGACATTTCCCAATGTGTCATAGCTTATATTGTTTGAATATACAATGGCAAAAAGGGGATGGTTTATTGACTATTTGAACGGGTACATATCACGATGGCGATTTTTAATTTTTAATTTTGCCGATATTTCGACCCAGTTGCATGGATCGTGGTCACGACGATCAGAAAACAATTAGGGGATGGTTTCTATTTAGGTTGGTTTTTAACGGTGCATATTTCCATTTTTTAGTTATTTTAATGTAATTTCGAAGGCTGTATTGATGGAGCTCCTATCTTACACAGGCTTCAAGGCTGTGGTCCCGGATAGTCCTTCGTAAAGCCGGCCCTGCTTAAGTGAAAAAAAGCAGTTAACAATGACTTTTTCCTTTTGTTTTTTTGTTCGTGTCTCCCAAACAGCAGGACTGATTTTGACTTAGGTTTCTCAAAATCAAAATCAAAATATTCTTTATTGAAATAAGTTCAAAAATCGCTTTTGAATAGTCATTAGTCTGTCCGTCGGTAAACAAATCTACCACCGGTCGGAAAGTTGATTCCGATGAGAAGAAACCAGCAAGAAACTCAACGGTTACTCTTTTAAATATGGTTTTAATAGGTTACAATGTGTTTAGCTTTCATGTACAACTAGAATCAAGTCCAAACATCTTTGTCACTTAAATAATTTACAACATTATAATATGCTTTTTGTAGAAGTGATTGGGATATCTTATTAAAAATGCGTATGCTCAAACCGACAAATGATTTCTGAAGCTTCTTTACTCTGAAATATAGCATTGCAAGTTTTTTTTTATTTCTTTTAATAAATTCACAGTCAGAATTCTTTAGTTACAAGGAATATAATATGCTTTTATTGTGGAATGTTTACGCAAACGATTAGATTAAACTGTAGCGAAGCGTGTCCGTATTTAGATAAATAATTTATAGTATAAACACCAACATGTGCCTCGTGTAATGTACTTGTATTAAATTATCTTCCGTACACGTGATTAGTTGATAATAATTGGTTAATCTATAGAATAACCGCTTTTCTTGATTGAATCGCGTGTGTCGCTGCAGTTATCTCAAGACGCATTAAAAATCAATCTTATTGGTGTATGTCATAATGCTGTCAATTGTGTTGGGTTTTTCTATGATAAATTCGATACATTAAGGGTCAATAATCTTTGTCGATATTATAAAATCGTCATCAAGAACCTTTTTAGATGACGTCGGAAATACAAATGTATTTTTCGCCGTCTCCAAATAAAAAAATAGAGAAAAATGTAAATATAGAGAATGTGATAAATACTATAAAGATATCGTCATAAACAATTTATACACTTTAATTCTGTTCAATGATGAATTTGATTTGAATTCTCAATCTTAATGATTCTTCAATTCATCGGAACACAATAAAGAATCATCAAAATCTGACAAAATATTAAGGAGGCGATCCATCACATAAATTCAAATAAAAAAAGGCTTTTTTCAAGTAGGTTGTTACAGCATTTTTGAATCGTCAAATATAGTTTATTTCCATGTTTTATTTCTAATGTAAAACTGTTGGAGAAGACGGTGATCTAAAATCTAAAGTTACGAGAGTTCCTTCACGTTCTGTTCCGAGAAGAATCCACACCAAACTAAGCCGGATGTTATCTTTTTGCCACCATCACTTCAACATAAATTTTGATTAGATTATTTAGAATAGAGTTTTAAAATTATTAAACAATTTCTTAATTAGTTTTCTTTTAATAAAAGATTTACTCTTTTTATTTATTAAGTGACATCTTTGTAACTTCTTCTGGGAATTTGTTATAGAAACCTTTACAGTTACCCTTGAATGAACCGTCAATTTTATGCAGCATACTAGAATTTATAACAATTTTACTTTCATTTCTTAACTTATGAGATTCATTCACTTTTCTTCGTAAAAAAATCAATATTTTGTAGTCATACAATGATTTATATAAAGATATTAAATTACTTAACACATAAAACATAGAAAATGTTAGATTTCTGACTAGTGAAGCTCCTGTGTATGAATTTACAAACCATTTACATTATATACGAGGGCTTTATAGAAAACGTTGCCTCGAACAGCCTAATAAGGCGTGCAAAACATGTTAAGTTTAAAACACGTAGAGGTTTTCCCCAAGTCCCTCCAGCTAAAGAGAAAGTCGAAAATGTACTTCCCATAAATTCTTTTACTGTAATTTAAAAACAATTGACTTTAAGAAGGAGAAATTAGGCTTCTAGCTAAAACAAAAGTTTTATTAAACAGTCAATAAAAGTTTATTAAATATAATAGAACAAAAAGAAGCTCATATTTTTTCTTTCTTGAGACAGTTCAAAGACTTCAACGCGAGTAAAGCTGTTACCAAAATATCAAAACTAATAACAGAATCGATTGGAAATATAAAACAATGTAATTACAGCAGTACTAAATATCGTTAGCTCTTACATTTTTGTGACTTTTCAATTTGGTCGGATTGTGACTATTCAATTGATTTTGAATTAAGCAGCGATAATGAAGTGCAAATTGATAGTGAGTACTTGTAATTAATTATGTGCTTTATTGAATAGCAATAAAGGTCAAATTGACTTTATTTAATTAAAATCGATAGAAAACGTATGTATGGGAAACGGGAAAGGGCTGTTTTTAGGGTTTTCCGCTGCGATTTTTCGAACTATTCTCACCGTAAAAACCATTCTTGGACTCCAACGAACATTTGAAAAAGAGAATTGTCAAAATTGATCCAAGAGTTGTTGAGTTATGCGCTTACCAACACATTTTGCGATTCATTTTTATATTATAAATGACTATCCACATTAATTTGAAAAAATAAAAATGGTAAAGGGTTGATGGAATTCAAATAATGAATAGCCTAAACCACAATTAATTCCGCGTCGAATGGTCATGGTCTCGTGCAGTCCAGTAGTTTTCAAGTTTATCGATAACAAAGAAAAAAAAAAGTTGCTTATATATACATAGATAGATATGTTGAGAGATAACGTTTAGTATATCACATTACAAAACAGTGAAGTGGCTTTAGGTTTTAAGGTAAAATATGTCTTGAATTAGTGTAGGGCATGGACCATCTCTTGTACAATATCAGGCTATCGAACTCCTGGCAACAACTTGATGTACTACTTGTAATACCTGTTTTAGCACGTTTAAATGCATTTATAAACTAGAAACTATTTATGAGTCTACATTGTACTTATACTTTATATGGACATTAACAATATAAATTCAAAGTTCAACAGCAACTTTCTTCAAAATAGATTTGACTCATTGTGGTCTTTCTGGTTCCTTTTCTTCAGCCACATCAGGCAACTTGTCCTTTGGAACATCAGGCAATTGATCTTCAACATCGAGAATTGGTTCTAACTCTTCCTCTATGGCTTCATCATTCTCTTCAGTCAATTTTCCAGAAATTAATTCATCTATTTCTCTTTGTTTCTCAATACTTTCTTTTGTTTCATCCAAAATCCTTTCCCAAAATTCATCAAGTCCCTGTACTTCAATTTGAGTAAACTGAGAATCATATGCAAGCTGTTCTAACTTCTCTAATTGCACGCCAGTTGACTTGACTATCACCACTTCGCACATAGTACACGTTATAAATATTCAATGCAGAAAGATCATTGCCATTTGATTACAGATAAATATATATTCTGACACAAATCGCCCCCTTACTATAAGCCGTTGAGGAGTTCCATAGATCATCATATTGAACTACGACAATCACTTGACCATACCGACGTTACGGTAGGTGACTCTAATAACCGGATAGCCTATAAAAGATCAGGCGCAGGACCGACGGCTTAACGTGCTCTCCGAGACACGGGGGTGGATTACGCCATTTTCCCAACTTCGGGCATATTGAGAAAATCTTAATAGAAAACTCAATATTGATTTTTGAGTTGTCCTGGGACTCGAACCCAGGACCTCATGTCTGTAGTCGAACATACTAACCACTAGACCAATGAGGCAGTCATTCTGATCTGATCTCTCTCCGGTCGTGTCGGATTGCCGTCACATCGGACTATGAGAGTGAAGGAATAGAGAGTGCACTTGTGTACTATGCCTGCCAATCCGCACTGGAGCATCGTGGTGGGTCTATGCTCTAAAAACCCTCGCTTCTCGGAGTGTGCCCAGCAGTGGGACGTTAATGGGCTGCTACTTACTTACTTACTTACTTACTTACTTTTACTATAAAAGATTCTGCCGAGTATCGTTAATTTGCTCCTAAGAATTGAAGATTTGTTACCTTTCAGGTATCCCATGATCAAAAGCTAGCCAAATTATCATTAAACGACCCTTGAAGTATATCCTTTCCGGTAAAAAACAAATCATCGTAATCGGTTGGCGTGTTCTTGAGTCATTCGTCCAAATTTAAGACCAACTCGGTTTTCTCATGGTTGCATCATCATAACTGGACTAAGAAAATGGGACCCTGCGACGAGCACCAGCTTTCATATAAAAAAGAATCATCAAGATCGGTTCACCCAGTCGGATGATATGAGGTAACAATCATAAAAAAAAATACGAACTGATAACCTCCTCCATTTTTTGAAGTCGTTTATATAATTCATTTCAAATTCAATAACTCTTTATACAAGTAAAGTTCTACAGCATTTGTAATCATGACTGATGTTAATATTGGACAACGATTAAGAGAATTTTAAGTTTCGAGGATTCCTTCGCGCCCTTTTGTGAGAAGAGCCCACAACAAACTCAATTGGGTGTGATTTATATTTATTCTTTGCAGATTAGGGCATTAATTCACTCCCACGCTATTTACTAATCCTTCAAATTATGGTACGATTTTTCAATTTGCCTTTTTTTTAGTTTTGAAATATATTAAATGACAATGTAAAGGGTTTTCAGGAAGTTCTTTTTTAGAAAATTTTCAAGGATTCTATTTTTATTTCTTACGTTATAAAAGATGCAGTGAGATGCCTTATTTCCTGTATATGAGCGTGTTCCACTTATGTCAGTATGTGTCAAAATTAACATGTTGATATATAACGGAATCTTCCTTTTCTTCAATCAAATGAATCAGCGGTTTTTACACATGATGAGATTCGAAGTTGAGGTGATTGCACAGACTGAATGACCTCAAAATATACATATACGCAGTTAAAACACAAATAGCCACTGTGTTTGTACTTTAAAGCTTGTTAGAATTAATGATGAATTTATTAGATTGTATGTTTATTTTGACTAATACTAAAGTATATAAATATTGACTTATAATAAACGTTAACAATGTAAATGTTACAAATGTTGTTTCGTTATAAATTTATGAAAAAATATCGCCAAAACGACTAAGGATTTTTCATTTCACGTAATAATATTTTGCTATGAAAAATTACACATAAGTTACATTTAGTCATATACATATGAAAATGAAATGAAAAGGAATGGAATGAAATGGCATGAAACGAATTAAAATAAATTGAATGAAATGCAGTGGAACTGAATGGAATGACATGACATTGAATGGAATGAAATTAAATGAAATTGAATGGAATGAAATAAAATTCAATGGACTAAAATGAAATGGAATTGAATGAAATTAAATGGAATGAAATGAAATTAGCGTTTTTTTACGAATATGGGTCATATAAATCGGTGGAATAATCATAGTAGAGCCATCATATACTTATGTTATACTATAGTATTGCTTATTTAATTTGCGTAATTTATAATGTCGTGTCAATTCTTTAGCATTCTTTCATTACTATGAAGAAACCCAACACAATTGGCGCATGTTAATTTCAAAATATTATGTAATCAAAGAAATTAACTACTTGTAAAGTCCCAATACTAAGAAAATGCAGAAACCCGTTCCTTTACTCTTTTTTCAAAATATGCCTAACCGGATAATAGCTGAATAACTATGTTATGTGAATGTCATCCGTATTTCCCAAGCAACTTACGTAACTACGTTATTCAGGCCTGTAATCTTCTGGGAAGTATTGAGGAAGTAACACGATTAACCAATAATAGCTATATTTCCTTCTAAATTTAGATACTTAAAATAACCTATGTACACAGATTTCATATCTAAATGTTTTTAAATGAAGTTTTCGTGGTATAATTTTTATAATTTTAAGGATAACTTTGACTATGAAAATGGCAAGGGAGTGAATTGTAAATAACCAGCCAGTGATGACCTACGGCTCCGAAACGTGGTCGCTGACTATGGGCCTCATACGGAAGCTTAGAGTCACTCAGCGTGCGATGGAGAGGGCTATGCTCGGAATTTCTCTACGTGATCAAATCAGAAATGAGGAGATCCGTAGCAGAACCAAAGTCACCGACATAGCCCTACGAATCGCGTACCTAAAGTGGCACTGGACCGGTGGACGTTGGGGCCCGAAGGTGCTGGAGTGGAGACCCCGCACCGCGCGGCGTAGTGTAGGGAGACCTCCAATAAGGTGGACCGACGACATAAAGAGGGTCGCCGGTAGCCGCTGGAGCCAGGCGGCGCAAGATCGGGCCTTGTGGACATCATTACGTAAGAACTATGTCCAGCAGTGGACGTCCATCGATTGAAGCGACGAATGTAAATAACATAGATTTATATTACCTTTATGGTAGTAATGGTATAAGTAATGATAGTACTTTTTATATGTTTTGTTTAATTAGAATATTTCTTTAAATATTTATTTAATTTAAGATCACTAACAGTACTTCTTTACACCTCCTGCTCCTGCTTACTTCTCCTCTCATCAAAGGTAAGAGATCGCTTTAGCGCTAAGACCGCCTTTGCGCGTTTTACTATCCTTAACGTTGTAAATCTCACTTGTGTGATATATGTGTGCAATTATCTATAAAGAAATAAATAAAAAACTACGTTTGTTGTTGTGGACGTTCTTTTATATCATAATCAATCTTACATTGGGAATTATATGTGGAAAAAAAAAAACTATATGTAACGATTCAAAAGTGTTGTAAGAGCCTATTTATATACTTTCTTCATTAGAATTTATTTAAAATAATTTACTGGTTCATATCACGATGCGTCTCTGTTACCCATATACATATACGAGTATACATACATAGCATCACTCCTCATTCCCTTAGGGGTAGGCAGAGACCACGTCCTTCCACTTACCACGATCCTTGCATATCTCTTTCGCTTCTTTCATTCTCATTAAACCTTTCATACAGGTTCGTCGGTTTAGAGTACTCTTGACCTGGCCCTTATTTAAAATGTCCTGGATTTGGTCCATGAACGTTCGCCTTGGTCTTCCCCTTCCAACTTTCGCATTCACTCTTGACTCATAAATCCTTTTTGTCAGTCTCCTTTCACTCATTCTCTCTACATGCCCAAACCATCTAAGCATACCTTTCTCAATTTTAGTCACTACGTCTTCTTTTATACCAGAATGTTCTCTTATCACACTATTTCTTACTTTGTCACTCAGTTTCAATCCACTCATACTTCACGACGCTCTCTTTCTTTCTACCGCATTTATATAATTTAAATATATATAATATGTATTTTAACGTGAAACTAAATAAATCCATTAAAATCGGTGCAGCATTTGAAATTTTGATACAACTAGTGTCCCAGTTACATAGTCCCAGAAGCTGTAACGCAATTTTAACCGAACTCATAAAAGGAGGAGATTATTCCTCTGTATTTTTTTGGTTTTTACCTCATATCTTCCGATTGGGTAAACCGATCTTGATGATTTTTTTTTTATATGAAAGGTGGCGCTTGTCGTAGGGTCCCATATTTTTAAATCCAGTTCTGATGATGGCGTCCATAAGAAAACCGTATAAGTCTTAAATTGTCATTAAGCATGTGCGCGACAGATGGACGAATAACTCAAGATTATGCCAACCGATTTCGATGACTAATTTTTTTATTAAAAAGAACATACTTCATGGGTTGTATGATGATATTTTGTTTAGGTTTTGATCATGGGATCCATGACAAAGTAACGGAACTCTTCAATTCTTAGGAGCAAATTAACGATACTCGGCGGAATCTTTTATAGGCTATCCAGATATTTGAGTCACCTACCGTAACGTAAACGAAACGTGTTCGCTGACTATGGGCCTCATTCGAAAGCTCAGAGTCACTCAGCATGCGATGGAGAGGGCTATGCTTGGAGTTTCTCTACGCGATCAAATCAGAAATGAGGAGATCCGTAGCAGACTTAAAGTCACCGACTTAGCCCTACGAATCGCGAACCTGAAATGGCAATGGGCGGGGCACATAGTCCGAAGGACCGATGGACGTTGGGACCGCGGCGCAGTGTAGGGAGACGAGTGTGGACGTCATTACATGAGACCTATGTCCAGCAGTGGACGTCCATCGGTTGAAGCGACGACATTGACCGTAACGTAGGTATGGTCAAGTGATTGTCCTAGTTAAATATGATGATCAATGAAACTCCTTAACAACTTACAGTAAAACTGCGCTTTGTGGCAGAATATGTAACTGTCTGTAATCAAATGGCAATGAGCTTACTTTTGTTGCTGCATTGAAATATTTTTAAGCGTATTATGTGTGAAGCGGTGATAGCCGAGGGGGGGGGGGGGAACTTTTGCGTATTAGTGATGAACTCGATTACCATATAAAATACTGGTGATAGCGGCGTGTCTAAATAACCGACCTGTAACGTATAAGGTTGCGGGTTTGATTCCCGGTGTGGCGGTACCAAAGTAAATTCCACTTTGTAAAGATGTTTCATTTAATCGGTGCTTTATCTTATGAGCAACAAGTGTCTATATTCAGACAAATTTGTTATTTTACTTCAGATTCATTTTCAGATCAAAAAATATATAAAAATTTTAACAAAAAAAAACCGCCCTAAAACTAAGTCTTATAAATAAATCAATATGCTCTAAAAATTTAAAAATAATGCGTATTCTTTTTTACATTTCTGCCTTTGTAAATTTTTTTAATTATGTCATACATAGAGTAATATTATTAAGATCTAAACACTTTAATTCAGGAAATATGAGTATGAGTTTTCGATAAGTTACATGCACATCAAAAGCTTGTGAGCGAACGAATGGTCATATCTTAGCACAACAGTAACAAAAAGTTCCACAGTAAGAACTAACCTTTTGAGATGTGAAATAAAAACTTGTTTCAAATCCTTATTTGGTTGTAACATCGTAAAAACGATTGTAAAAATGTAGGAATCTATAAAGTCATTGCGGTTTTACTTCTACAGAATCATTAAGCAACTTACTTGAAAGCTTATATAAAAGTCGTTTAAAATTTATTTGGTCTGAATGATATTTGCCGGGTAAATCCCGTATGTTATGAACAATCTTTATTTCATTTTAATAGTGAAACGCGTAATTTATTTTTCGAGAAGCCATTGAATATGGAGCATGTACCATTAAGTTTATTGCGCTTTCGTAGATTTAGAAAAGGCCTATGATTGAGTGGTGAGGAATGAACTGTGGTCAACGTTATCAACGTATGGGGTGAGCGGTAATCTTATTCAAGCATTGAAGTCTCTCTATGAGGGTTCTAGTGTTTGTGTCAGAATAAACGGGGCGTACACGGAGTGGTTTCCTGTCGAAAGAGGAGGTTCCACAGGGATGTGTTGCGTCACCATGGCTGTTCAACCTTTTCATGGATAACTGTTTGACAGATTTAAAAGAAAGTGTGTATGGGTTAAGAATGAATGAATTACTTATCAAATGTTTACTCTACGCTGATGATCAAGTAATACTTACATCATCCGCTAATGAGCTACAGGAGATGGTAAATATTATGAATAAAGCTTTGAAAGGGAAAGGAATGAAAGTGAATGTAAACAAAACGACATTTATGGTTTTTGAAAGTCATAAATCTATGATGAATGGCAATATTTTGATAGATGGGGCACAAGTAGAAGAGGTGAAAGAATTTGTATACTTAGGATATAAATTTACAAAAGATGGAACATGTGAAAGTGATATTGAAAGGAGAGTGAATGCAGGGAATATTGTAAATGGTGCTCTGCACGCCGTTATAAATAGCAAGATGGTGTCTCGAAGGTCCAGACTGGTTGTGCATGCAAGAGTGTTGGTGCCTACACTTATGTATGGTAGTGAAGGTTGGGTATGGCACAAGAATCACAAAAGTAAAATAAATGCGGTAGAGATGAGAGCGTTGAGAAGTATGAGTGGATTAAAACTGAGTCACATAGTAAGAAATAGTATGATAAGAGAACGTTGTGGTTTAAAAGATGTAGTGACTAAAATTGAGAAAGGTATGCTTAGATGGTTTGGGCATGTAGAGAGAATGAATGAAAGAAGACTAACTAAAAGGATTTATGAGACAAGAGTGAATGCGAAAGTTGGAAGGGAAAGATCAAAGCCAACGTTCCTGGATCAAATCCAGGATATTTTAAATAAGGGCCAAGTCAAGAGTACTTTAAACCGACGAACCTGTATGAAAGGTTTAATGAAAATGAAAGAAGCTAAGGAGATATGAAAGGATCGTGGCGAGTGGAAGGATGTTGTCTCTGCCTACCCCTATGGGAATGAGGCGTGATGCTACGTATGTACCATTAAGTTTCTCTTTATAAAATGTAACTTACATACTTAATAGTTCTGTAAACGAAATCACCGTGATGAACCATGGGAATAAATTTGTTGCATATCAATTTTTTCTGCTGTATATGGCCCGTCCATCCACTGTGGAGTATATGGGGTCTATACCTTATAGAACACGTTCTCGTATGAGTCAGAGGGGCTGTCTCCAGGAGCAGGGCATTAATATGTTGCTACTTTCCTTTTTTTACACATACAAATATTAATTTATGGATTGCGACACATTAGGGTTTATTGCTGGTCGTCTCCATCCTATCGTCCCCAGTGGGTACGACTGGGAAGAAAAGTTTCGTTCATCCCCAGTAGTAACCATTAGAACTTTTTATTACCAACTCGTTCCTCTATAGACAGAGAGTCAAAAGGCAATAAATACAATATTATAGTTAAAAATAATTAAAAAGGCCTAAGTTTTTATACTATATTGTGGTGTACTCGTATTGTAGACATATAAACTAATTTACATACTTACATAAATCTTTTTTTAATATAATTTGACACTAGGACGAACGAACGAGAAGAATCTTCAAGACGAACTTACTATCATCAGTAAATTGTAGATAATTATTTTTAATAAAGAGAAACTGCTTCATTGGTCTAGTGGTTAGCATGTTCGACTACAGACATGAGGTCCTGGGTTCGAGTCCCGGGTCGGGCCAATTTAAAAATCGATATTTAGTTTTCTATTAAGATTTTCTCAATATTTGCCCGAAGTTGGGAAGTTGGCGGTGTGAACCACCCCCGTGCCTCGGAGAGCACGTTAAGCCTTCGGTCCTGCGTCTGATCTTTCTCCAATTGTGGCGGAATCCCGTCATTGGACTTTGAGAGTGTACTATGCCAATCCGCAGCGGAGGGGCGTGGTGGGTCTATGCTCTAAAAACCCTCTCTCATATGAGTGAGGAGGCCTGTGCCCAGCAGTGGGACGTTAATGGCCTGCAACTTACCTTTTTTTATTTTTTATTTGTTTACTATGTGATACGCACATTAAAACTGTAAGAATTGTTGTAAATTCGTTAATTCTGTACTAATTACCTGAACATTTTAAAATTATTTTCCATCAAAAATATTGGTTCATGGATTCTTGCTCAGGAACTCGTGAATAAAGCATTTTAACAATCCGTGACATCTCTTATAGACATCCCTGTATATTGACTCTTGGTCTATAGCGGAACGAGTGGGAAATAAAATGTTCGAATCGTCTCCACTGGGGACGAACGTAAATTTGTTTTCCCACTCGTACCTAGTGGAGACGAAAGGACGGGGACGACCGGGAATAAGCCCTCATTAAAGACTCACTAGACACCATCTCATAAAGGAGAGAGAAGATAGCAGGTGTTAATAAAGAAATAGACACACATATATTACATAGAATATCTACATAATAAAGACATAAGCAATATGCTCAAAATGAGAACCGAATAATTACTCTGATTGATCAAACATTATTAATTTATTTTATATCTTTAATGTGTTAAAAGTAACTTTTCCTACTCGTATTTCACTATTCTTTTTTAAACTAAATTCATTATAGTAACAGTTAAAGAATAAAAGTCTAATACAGAGAGATATGTTCGCATTTATAATATTAGTATAATTAGAAATATTCTAAAGTTATTAGTCATTATGATGATTAAAAGGTGAATAGAAGGCCATTTACAGAGGTCTCCTCATCCATAGGAGAAAGGGTTTTTAGAGCATAGACCCACAACGCTACTCCACTGCGGATTAACAGGCATAGTACACAAGTGCACTCTCTATCCTCTCACTATCATGTCCGATGTG
Source organism: Elymnias hypermnestra (assembly GCA_015832385.1). Taxonomy (NCBI): domain Eukaryota; kingdom Metazoa; phylum Arthropoda; class Insecta; order Lepidoptera; family Nymphalidae; genus Elymnias; species Elymnias hypermnestra. The sequence goes on along the minus strand of JACTOM010000909.1, from coordinate 1,499,881 downwards.
ACGGCAAAATCTTATTCAGTCCATTATATTTATTGAACTGAACAAATTGTTTCAACAAACGTTTTTTAAAATATTTTTCCTTTTAAAATGGCATGCGAGGATTTTTAAATGATCTTGTTTCTTTATTATCTGATCGGAATCATATCGGAAAATTTATTAAAACTGCAATTATAACCACAGGTATTATTTATCATAGTATTCAATTTTGACTCATAAAGAAATACAAATACAGACGAACCTGGGTAAGAGAGAAATCTCTATAAAAGTCATTTTTAGCCTTTAACTAAGAGAGTGATAGAAATATCGATAAAATGTAGGGAAGAAGGGGTTATCAGAGTCAGTGGGCAATGGTAATCAATAACTAATATTCACGATACAGCACTAGCGAGCGATGCGTAAATGACATCCCCATCACCACGCTCGGCCCTCAGCATGACCTGGAACAGCTCGCGCCATTCAGCGCCAGCGTCACTAAGTTACGTTTTTTTCGCTTTCTGCTCCGTTGATGTAATTTTATATCAACGCCAATTAGAAGATAAGTGCCGAATATCTAGCAGTATGCGATTAGGACTTGGTTAGACTTTCAACAATGTGATGTTCTGTTCAGATTATTTCAGTGTTTTAAAGATTTTTTTTTAATTATTACTATTGTTCTTATTAGGGTGATTGCGGGAAATGAGAGTCCGGTGACTTTCGCAACTTTGCATGTTGAAATTTGCATTCATTTAATTTTAGATGCAGGATTTAGACAAAGTACGAGTTAGGACCACAGTCTTCTGATAGCTTGGAAAATGCTGTAAAGCTTATTTATGCAGGTCCTTCTATAAGAAACGTTGATAAGCTTATGGTGAGCCCAGTTTCAAGTCTTCTAAAGAGGATAAATAAAGGTTCTACTAGAGAGAACGACATCTAGGACGCTTCATTATTTTCAGTCTATAGACACAACCCGTACTAGCAAACTTGATGAAGAAATAGGCAAATATTTTAAATGTTTGCACTCTTAATAAGGAAAGTGAAAATAAGAAGATGAAGAAATATAGGGGTAACGAAAATATAAAAGATGAATGGGTAAATGTCGTGGAAAAGGCTAGGGAAGTAGGGTCCTGGAAAGGTAACGTGCGAAATGCTACTAGAAACGAACGAAATTTCTGTATCAGATGTTGGCACTGACGGCTTACGTCAAAACGGTGGGGACGTTTATGCAGAAGATGCTGGAAACAGATGCCTCGTACAAGATTTGGTTCAGATAAACTTCATGTAGGCTGTGGCAAGGTTATATCTGCGATACGTGCAAAATTTTCTTTGACTCCGATTGCCCCCGGTGATGACCATCATTATCCGCACGTCGGTGCAATGAGAATCAAATCTGTTTTTTGAACTTTTATATTATTTAAAGTTGCAAAATTGACTAAACATTATTTCTAATTATAGTTAATTAAGTAAGTTATGTTTACAAGCCGTTTATGGTTAAAAGTTTATTTGAGTTGAAACTATACGGGTGACACTGTGGGGAATAACTAATATGATTGTATAAATATATATTTATAGATATAGAAAAACAAAAGAAAGCCCCATTTCAAATTATAATAAATCATGTTACAAGTCTTGTTTATATTTATACAAATGTAAAACTTTAGATTTCCGAGATTTTGAGGGAGGGAAAAAGGAAGACATGTTAGGAATTTAATGAACTTATTGAAATCTCAAATGACGAATCGTAAATAAAAATGCCACTTTTTAGTATCAATAGTAGAAATAATTAATTAAATTTTGTATTGACGAGCAAATTAAAATGCCACATGTTATTTGTAACTGTTAAATCTACCTAACCATCAACCGAATTGGCATTAAAACGTTGCACATCTTCGAGAAGCTAATCATGCGTTTCATCCGTAAAAATTTTACCCTCATGCGTTTAAAGAAGTTTCACTTTAAAAAATAATGTCGCATACAATGCGATTTTTTTTATTACCCTCGTGAAGAAATTTTTGTCGTTTTACATATTATTAAATGCAAAACATTTTCGTAGATAATAATCAGTATTCGAAGCACCATACGCATTGTCGTTAAAAACGTGTTTTAGGCACACCCAAGCCATGTTTTTCTTTGAGGGACTGGCCCCTTCCGTTATGTCTCACAGCAAGTCGCGTGCTGGTATAATTTGTAGATAATTGCTGACATACCTACATCGTACAGGTATTCAAATCATTTAAATATTGTTGTTTAAGGATAAATTCTACGATACCTTGTAACGAGAGGAAAACGTAACCAATCAATATTTTAATTTAATTGGCAGATGTTTTATAAGATCTCAGACTCTCAGCAGAGTTTTCCAATCGGCAATTTAGAAGTGAAACTTCTTTAGGCGCATGAGGGTAAAATTTTTACGGATGAATGGATGAATTACTCATTAAATGTTTACTCTACCCTGATGATCAAGTAATACAGGAGATGGTAAATATTATGAATGAAGCTTTTTGAAAGAGATGAATCTATGATGAATGACAATATTTTGATAGATGGGGAACAAGTAGAAAAGTATACTTAGGATCTAAATTTACAAAAGATGGGACATTTGAAAGTGATGTTGAAAGGAGAGTGAATGCAGGGAATATGGTAAATGGTTACTCTGCACGCCTTTATAAATAGCCAGATGGTGTCTCAAAGGTCCAGGCTGGCTGTGCATGCAAGAGTGTTGGTACCAACAATTATGTATGGTAGTGAAAGTTGGGTATGGCAGAAGAATCACATAAGTAAAATAAATGCGGTAGAGATGAGAGCGTTGAGAAGCATAAGTGGATTTAAACTGAATGACGAAGTAAGAAATAGTGTGATAAGAGAGCGTTGTGGTATAAAAAAAGACGTAGTGACTAAAATCGAGAAAGGTATGCTTAAATGGTTTGGGCATGTAGAGAGAATGAGTGAAAGGAGACTGACAAAAAGAATTTATGAGTCAAGAGTGAATGCGAAAGCTGGAAGGGGAAGACCAAGGCGAACGTTCCTGGACCAAATCCAGGACATTTTTAATAAGGGCCAGGTCAAGAGTACTCTAAACCGACGAACTTGTATGAAAGATTTAATGAGATTGAAAGAAGCGAAGGAGATATGCAAGGATCGTGGCAAGTGGAAGGATGTTGTCTCTGCCTACCCCTATGGGAATAAGGCGTGATGCTATGTATGTATGTATGTATTA